>JAZAYU010000506.1:0-288245 GCA_038501625.1 Corbicula japonica | reverse complement strand
TACTGGCCCACGATTGACAGATGCAAATTATCTTTATTATCTTTATCGTATTATAACGATCATTTGATGCGGCTTTTAAGCTTTATCAAAAAATAAAGTTGTCGATGTAAATTAAAACATAAACCACCATGGTCATTTGAAATTTAGAATAAATTATCCCCCTAAATATCTTTTATCTAATTAATCATTTTTAAAAAGTCCCGAGATTTATCATTTATTTAATATGCTTTTTTTCTCCACATTTGTTGTTGGTTTAGGGAACGGAATAAACCTAATTCCATTCGTCTGCCTCTCCGGATATCTAGTGTCAGAATTGCAGTGGTCGTAGCAGCACCTTTTCACCATTATTAATGAAATTTTAAACATAAACTTGAACATTTGATGTCAGACAAGCTGGTCAGTTTGACGGACAAAATGGCGGATAGTAATAAGGTTTATCAGCGCGATACTCTGATTGGTTAACTGCACTGTCAGTCAAACGGCCAGCGTAAGGTCAATTCTAGGTCAGAAGCGGCCAATTTAAGGGTAAATCATACGTGACAATGCCTCTGCAAAACCAGTATAAGAAAGCGACGCGGATTAAGACCGGTCACATGTGAAATTATATGTATAGTTATAAATTTGAGAAGGCTGTTCCTTTCCCTTTCACTACGATTTTGATTCCGACAGTGTCACGCGATCATTTTAAATTTCTATTCGTGTTAATCGGTAAAATGCCGGCCGATTATTCGACATGTACAGCAGCAACAGCAGCTACCGCAGCAGCAACGAAAACATCAACAAAAGTGGCCAAAATTTGCAGCAAAAACATCAGTTTCAGCAAATAAGGAAAACAACAAATATCTTGCTGCTTTACCTTACTTGTCGCTGCATATGTGTTTTATTGCTGTTGTTTTATTAACCTTGGCGCATAAAAACGTTTCAAACGTAAATAATAGTGATAATAATACCAGTTAAGTAAGTGTACGTTAAGGCAACTACCCTATGAATACATTTATATTCTAACCCAGGTGCAATTTCATTTTCATTCATACCGGTAAATAAGTCAACGAAATCAAAGGAAATAAGCCCCCGCCCCATCCCACTAGTACAAATGATTTCTCATTTCGCCATGTTAACAAATATTTTCAAATAGTCATACATGTTGTGAAGAATTCTTTTCTGACCATATCTAGAAAAAGAAACATTGAGCCAAAATGATTCCCTTCATGTTGTTTGTTCCGGGTTGGTAATCCGCCCCTCCCGCCTCTGAACAAGGTTAGTATATTAATATGCCTGATTAAATATGAATGATTCTTTTTTTGTTTCTTTTTTGTGCAGCATATTTTATTTTATCCTTTATTTTCATCTGTTTCCATTGTACACGCAATGCAATTTCATTAAGCAAATTAGGACTATACACGCATATTTCGATTATGTACCATGTTATCTTGAAGATCAAAGCTAGTATCGCACGTTATCTGCAACTTAAGTTGGCGTTTTCGTGATGTTTATATGTCCAAAGACACAGTGAGGAAGTTATTTGATTGATCAACATTTTGTTTCATGCGTACAGTAGGTCGGAAAATATACTAGCCGTCAATAGAGAGTTACCACTTGTACCATAGCTTTAACATTGATATATTTGAAACCATTCGGTATGGCAAACTAGCACTAGAACATACGTGCAATGTCGAGTAACTTTTTTTCTTAACAGGCTTTTTCTGCTGCCAAAGTTTGAAAACACAATACTTGATAGAAACAATAATATCAAACGGAGAAAATTGCATTAAAGCCAATGGGAAAACTTGTCAGCATTCGGGAAATTTGTGGTAACCCGGTTATAGGCGTGTTCCTGATCTTGATAACAATGATTGTTTCAAATTCCGTTATAGATAAAACTTCGAATTCATTTTGAAGCCCTTCATACTTGGTGTTAAAATGCTGGTAGTAATTACAAAATGTAACTTTCTATCGACGGGGAGAGTATGATGACGCACCTTCGTAACACGTTTTGTGCATTTAACAAATATATCAAGATCAGCCTGTACATCCAATGTTTTTGCTGTCCAGCAAATAAAAACTTGAATCAGCATAACATAGAATGGCTCAAATAGAAAAATGTAAGTAAATAACGACTGTTAACATAACCAGGGGCGGATCCAGAAAGGGTTCAGTCAATTTGATTAAAATCATCTCCTGAAAACCGCTAGCGATGCTATCAAGATCAGATCAAACATTTTGTTAGATCTGACTTAAGTGAGATTTGGGTTCAATGGAAATGCTGTGGAAACCCACTTTCTGGACAGCCATATTTAATTTTCATGAGAATGTTGGTCAGAAAGCTGGAAATTATCATGTTACTAAAATAAAAAATGCCCCAGGCACACCCCCCATTTTTGGAATATTGCATCCTACCCTGCATAACAACCGTCGCTTTTCAAGGCAGGCGACTTTGAAGGCCAAACATATTGAATATTAATGTTAAAGACTAAAGAAACAAAAGAAAAAAAATTAACTCTAAGATGAATACAAACTTCCGACAACATTTACAAAATATGTTGAATTTGATAACAAATATGTTCTTCTAAGAAAAAATAACGAGGCCTATATCTCGGACGCTGTTGACACGCTTCGTACATTAAGCACGCATAATTGGGCCGAAGTGTACTTAAGTCACCATCTAAAAATTTAAGTAAAATGCACACTGACATCATCTTTGTTTCACACACAGAAACTTTGTTTTGATTATACTTAGCGGAAAATAAAAACCACAGTCACTTTTGTGCTACTCATAATAATTCATAAAAATTCAAATGTTTTGCTAACATGTACTAAAGTGAATCATTCTAGGACCCAACTTATTTATCTTTTTTTTTCATTTTCATGTACATGCTTGATAGTAAAGGGCAAATATATATAAAGTCTGAAGTAATTTACTATCGGAACCAAAAAACTTTATAAAATTATCATTTCATATGGAAATATTAATACAAGATCCCAAGATATAAAGCGTAGAATCGAGACAAGACTCAAATCTCAAGAATCTCTTTGACTGAAATAGAGACTTGATGTTATTCTAGCCAATCAGATTGATAATTCAATCATTGAAACACACAACTAGTACACAAATCAATTTTAAAGTTTTTCTTTCGAATTGGGGACAGCGGTTTCAGGTTTGGAATTATTTAAATATTTTGTTCTGGGGTTGTGAAACTAACCTAAAATATCATCAACTTATATCATAACTTGTAAAATTTGTTTTGAAACCGTCATATTTTGAAGACTGAGGAAACGTGAAATTGATCAGAGCCTGAACCCAGTCAAAAATGCTTCATGAACAGGTAATATTGTTCAGGAGAATAAAATAAATGAATAAATTTATTTGCATTGTTTTTTTTATAGATCAAGTCATTAAGCTATGCACTCTGACACATAAGTATTCGAATTCGTTTTCGCAATTTAGCGCGTGACATGCCAGGATGCCTTGAACATTTTCAAGAGAATGGGAGAGGTATAAACTATGCAGTATGGAGTAAGGTGTTTGAGTGGAGAGTTGGAGAGGAGTAACGATTATTATTACGATAAGATCGCGTTTACCGTGAAGGACAGCGAATCATAATATGTATAATTAATAGGTTAAACGGGTACATGTGCATTTTCAAGGATGTATCATGAAGAGATATTATCAGGTCTGTAGGTTATAAAACTCAGATTAGAAACCAGTTTCAAATCTCAAGGATCTGATTGGCTGAAATGGCGACTGGTCACCATTTCAGCCAATCAGATGCTTGAGATTTGAGACAGTTTACCACGCTTAGTTTAATAACCTTAGGCACTGTATCTATTGAAGTTGGTAATTTTGCCAACTCCAACCATCGTGGTAGCACAGTCTAATATCTGATGGTCTCTTCCACCAACCCTTAACTCTATATACCGGTATACGGGTTTTATCGCGTGTCCGGCCAATGTTGATCCAGATCAGCTGGCACTTCTGACCATCTGATCTGAATATATACTAGTCGCTTCTTGATCAGAAATAACCTAATAAATATAAAAGCGAACAGTGTAGATCCTGAAGAGACGGTGCGGATATGCAGTGTTCTACGCTGTTCGCCCATGGGATAACAGCCATATCCCATTGAGTATAGGGTTATGGTCAAATAGTATTTAGCCAACTCGGTGGAATCAACATACTTTAATACAATTACATAACAAGGCGGTTGAAAGTGAAGGGGTCACCCACTTTGGTAAATATCTCAGTTTTAAGAAATTTACAACCAGTGAGAGGTGCATAAATGTAGTCCCACACCAAACCCCTTCCACACCCAACGGCCCCATCCCCCAGGAAATTGAATGCAATATTTAATTTTCATGGGAATTTGGTCAAAACATTGCACTACCCAAAGACTGCCCCCCCCCCCCCCCCAATTCCCTCTCTAGAAATCTAAAATCTGACCCTGTTACTCAAGCTCTTTCAACATGTTAAAGGAACGCATGTAACTTATAGGACTTCAGATGGTATGAACCGAAAAATACTAGTACTTACATTCAAGTATAAGCAGCATCCTAAACATGCTTCAATACATGCTTGAACACAACCTTTGTCACCTGTGCATCCAGAACACTATCTATCATACGCCTCAGGAAATATGTCCAGCACTAACAATTGATCTTAAATTGATTATTGTAAATCCACTCTTCCACGCGGTAAACAAACCTGATTGATCGATTTTTGCAAGATGTTGTTGCTGTGTTTACGAACATAATAATGTTTGGATTACATCATTGAGCTGCCTTACTTAAACGTCAGTTAACAGATGTAAATACGTATAGATTGTCTTAAACGTGGAAGCGTTATCTACTGTGATGTACAATGCGTTTATAAATATCACCGTTTCATAGGAAATGGGGGAGCATCTCACAGTAATTTTATACACATTAATCATAAGGGCACACCAATATTATTATGAGGCCTAAATACTTTCACAATATCATGGAAAAATATGATATTTTGGTGTGAATGTGTGTGTGCTTTTCCATATACTAACAATAAAACAATTGATGAATACTTTACTAACAGAATTTATTAGGTTAAAGTAAGTGTTAAACGATTTGCTTAACTATATTGCGTAAACATACTAATGTGGCATAAATTGGACAGAGTGAAATTTTATGAAGTCCACGCGTAGAACCTTGATGTGAGCACTAAGTAGATCTCACGTGTTCACGCGTTAGGTATTGCGTGCGCACGTGTTAGTTATCGCATATGAAATAACTAACACCTGCGCACGATATCTCTAACACGTGCGCACGTAATATCTCACACGTGCGTAGACATTATGTAACACGTGCGCATGTAAAAGCTGTGCGCACGAAGTAAAGCTAGTGTCACACTTATGGCGTTTCTACGGCGTTTCTGTGGCGTTCTGACTTTTTCTCAAAACGCCACCAGATCGCCGTCGATTTTACATTTTTATGAAAACGCCACCTGTTGGCGTTTTCACGACGTTTTAACGGCGTTCATGGCAATGCCGCGGCGCTTGCACGACGAGCTTGTGGCGATATCACAGCGTTTGGTCACGATTAGACGGCGATCCCGCGGCGTTCCTACTACGTTGTAGGCGATGCACTTCGTCTTCACGGCGTTCCTACTGCGCTCAAAGCGTTGGTACTACGATCTCCCGGCGCGTTCACAGCTTGTCTAGGCTCAAAATATTTCATTCTTGAACAGATCTCTGAAGAGTCAACGTCATGCCTCAGAAGAAAGTTGGAAAAGGGAAAAGGGCCAAACAAAGTATGTAAACAGGAAATCAATTTCATCTTTTACTTATTATATGGCTGTGCAGAAAATAAAAAACATAGGTATTTTATAAAGTGACGTCATTTTATTTAAAAGGTAAAGGTATGGGTTTATAGTCTGGTATCAATGAACATTTTCACCCGACTTTTACATTTACCCCGTGATCACTGGATATAAGTCGTCCGTTAACAGTCGGCGCCAAAGGCAGCCACGGAGCATTGGCTTATATTCCTCACCATATGAACGCCATGCAATCTCCGTCAACAACCGTGGCGACCTCGCGGCGTGCTCACGGCGTTCTCGCGGCGCGCTGGACGAGCGTACAGCGTTCCTACGGCGATTGCACGGCGTTCCTACAGCGTTTTCACAAGAATGGCGATCTCACGGCGTTTGTACTTTGCAACAAAACCCAAACGCCGTGACTCGACGTTTTAGGCGACTGCACAGCGTTTTATGGCGATGCTACGGCGTTCCTACGGCCTTCCCACAGCGTTTTGGAATATTTTGAGAACGCCGCGGGAACGCCATCCTAGTGTGACATTAGTTTAAGTAAAAATTCCCCATGTCCTATCTATGCATCTGTAGTAAACACTTACCTGTAATTGTTAAGACAATGTCGTTCTTAAATAAAACAATAACAAAATATTTTTGATCTTAAAACCGCAAGTTGAAGTTAATAAGGAATTAATCGCATTTCTGAAACATCTTACATTTAATATTTAGTAATATCGTCGAAAATATCGTAGATTAAATTGATTACTTTGATTTTATTTAGACATTCGGAGTTCTAATGCAAACGGTATAAACTAGAATATGATGGGTAATTAGACCATTAACCCGTCTAAACCTAACTCGCAAATGTTAATAAAGCCACAGGCTAATATCTGGCATTTTCATAAATAATATTATAATTTGAAAATTTTACGAAATATTGGCCACTTCTTTAATATAACTTGCAGGCTGTCAAGATTCCAATCTATGTTAAAATCTCTAGAGAAACAATCTTGTTGTATCCTAATAAAGTGTCAAGACAAAGACCACTTAATATTTTAGTTTAAGCTTCACTTCACTGGTGATTTTATGACAGTCACCGAACAAAGCATACTACATCCTGATTTATAGTTTGCCCACGGCCATTTATTGTGAAATTCTATTGTTTGTCAAGTCCTTGAAATAATTGAAATATACACGTTAATTCATCATTTATAAATTGACTAGCTACCACGGTCCACAAGCACATGACGCATCTCCTACATACACGACTTCCCGACCATAGACTGTAATATTTACAAATAAAACAATCAACATTCCTTTCAGAGTTACGGGCCGTTAAAACAACAACAATGGCGATATTTCCGTAAATAGCAAATGTAGAGGGTATAGTACTTGCGTTCTACACATTTCTTGACCGCCAGCTATTCACCAACCAAAAGAAATCAGCATCTCTAATGGTTACTGACAGGATTTGCTCCTGCAAATGTTCGGACGGACGGACAGACAGAAAACCCCGTACTATAACCATATCTCGTGCCGTCTTAAGGCTGGGTGATAAAATGTTCGGAGACTATTTGAGTAGATAAAAATTTATTTGTCTGTTATTAACATAACGTCCTTAAGAATTCTTATTTACACATTTTACATTCAAATAATGGATTTTTCTGACTGAATCGTGTTGCCTCATTACGAATACAAGCCTTGTAAACTGGGTTTTTGTGCTCAAGCCATGTTTGCGCAGTAACAATGTAATGCGTAAACTATGTGTGCAATATTTCCTTTTATTCATACCGACCTAAGCCTCGGACAAGAGAGATTTGCAAATAATGGTTATCAGAAATTGGATCTAAACGAATGATATTGCGAACAAATAGAATGCATTGTTTCTACGTGAAAATGGTATGGAAGATAAATCGTCGCCTTATTATTACAATGTTCTAACTTACTTTTTTACAGTTTGGAGAAAATCGTCTTCAAAGTTTCAGATTTCTCTAAAACCTTCATATTCCACCGAATTTGCTCAGAAAAACAGCAGCGTGTGTGTTTTGATGAAGTCTATAAATTACATGAGTTTGTGTTTAGTCTTTATCTTTAACTTTTTAAAAATTCTCTACTTTCGGTTTAACCTAACCAGTGTTCTTGGACTAACCAGTACTAACCATTATTTTCTCCGCAAGTAACTCGTCGCCTTATTATTACAATGTTCTAACTTACTTTTTTACAGTTACTTAGAACAGTGTAATCCTTACACGAGTGTGAATAAACCGCAAGATAGAACATTGTGTGATTGGGAATTTTAAAAACTAAAGTGAATCAACCAATTCTGAAACCATATTCAGATAGGTCTTTTTTCCACGATTACAACGGTATAAAAATCTCATTTTTCGAAAAATATCACTTAGAACATTGTAATAATAAGGCGACGAAATATTGCCTTGCTTTACCTAATATGTGCTATCTTCTACCGTTGCCCTCCGTGGCATTCTTTCAACATTTGTGGTATCTGGCTATTTCTTGACGACATTTAGTGCTTCTCTCGACTATATATTTTGTACAGGTTAGAATTTGGAACTACCGACCTTCTGCAGTAAAGCTGGATAGAGCGACCACATGAAAGATCCTATCATATAATCAGTATTGCAAGTGTTTTCAACAATGCTGGAAAACGTCATATTACAGCCAGATCCATCTTAAAATATAACGAAATAAATTAAATTCATTTTAAAGTGCTCCGCGAGTGCAGTAACTGAGTTTGACAAAATAAGAAATAAAATATTAATTAAGACTAGAGTATGAGTCGACTAAAATTGCATTTTAAAGGTACACAACCTTTTCATGCATACCATATAATTTTAATATACCATTTTATTCAGTGAGCACAATAATTGTCTTGTTCTGAAAAGTGCAAATCTTATCTATCTAGAATATAATGTCAGATTTGGTATGCAAGAACTGTGGAAAAGTAAGAAAACGGATTTAGAAGTTGTTAGAAGTTGTTAAAAGACACCAAATTTGGTTATTTTAATGAAAGTGACTGTGTTCACAGAACACTAATGCACCATCTAATCCAATTTTACATATGCTGTATGACTTTTTTTCAAAGTAAATGAGTAGTTTGATTCATGAAAGCACGATTTTATTATGCTGAACTTAGCAAGAGCCATAACTACGGTGAAAATGGCTGTAGGAAAAGACCCCGTTCTAAAAGACAATTGGCGCTTCTTGTCCAATCATATGTGCAAGTTTAAAAGAAATCCGAAAGAGAGTAATGAAGGGCCATGAAATGGTTACATAAAGAATATCCTTCCCTTGGACCATCTTCACATAATTCATATCAATCAGAAAGTGAAAGATAACTTCGATTCACAAGATTAATTTTATTGAAATTAAATGACCACAGAAAACAAACATTTTTATGTGCGGTCGTCTAAACGTCGGGCAAGTTTGAAAGAAATCTGTTGGAATTAGGAGTCCGACACAATTATGCTTTCAAATACAGTGGGACATGAAAAGAAAAAAAAGTGAAAAGTACATTATGACAATCATTGATCCCAACGGACTTTTATTTTAATTTATCCCAGACTCCAAGGTTATAAAATTGAGCTTGGAAACCAGTCTCAAATCTCAAGCATCTGACCAGTCGCCATATCAGCCGATCAGATGCTTGAGATTTGAGACTGATTTCCATTCTCAGTTTTTATAACCTTTGGAGCATTTAACAGCACAGTTTTGCGAATGATGCCAATAAAAACGGGTATCCCTAAAAAGAACACAATTGGAGGGAACTACAAAGTCGGTTGGCGATACTAAACAGCTTTATATTAACAAATATTAAGAGTTATTGGTGGAGATAGACTTAAAGGATGCAATGAAATCCTTTTCCACTTGACTTACACAACCTAACAGCGCAATAAGCGTCGATAAGTGGTACTTATCATGATGGCAATTAGTTAACATCAACCAGACTGGCTACTCAATCTGAGTCATAAACTTTCTATAAATCTAGGTTATTTTTCCGGTAATTAGTGAGAACACATGAACAGTTAAAAGAACATGCTAAAGTTTCACGAAAAACTCTTCAATCACTCATCTCAGTAGTGAACTAATGGTCATACATGTAGTTGGTAACTTTTTAACTTCAACGATGATTCAGTTCAAACACTCTTGTGAATTGCATGAATAATATGAATTATAATTCAACAACTGCAGGTCAGAGGACAGTAAATAGAAAAGCCTGTCGCGGATTGGACAATTTTGTCTAGGGACGATTCGGGCTTAATTTATTTTCAAAGATTCATTGGTCAAAACTATAGAGAATAGAAATAATTTTTTGTTTTCAAACATGTAAAATGACTTTAATTATATAAAAATGATTATTTAAAACACTGTTTGAAAGGTGATTTGTGTCATTTTAAAGAAGTTGGTACTTTCCTTATTTTGGGTTGAAGATTTGTTTACATTCTGGGGGTGGTTACTTTCGGTTTAAAATGCTTAGAGAATGAGTTGGTGATGACCCTGATTTCTGGCCATTTTTCGATTTGCCCAAGAGTGCCACTTTGCAAATCTGTTGTAGTTTTGGAAATAGTCGTGTAAACTAAATCACAGGAGGACCAAATCTTATAATGTAAGTCTATGGGAAACTATTTAGTGGTCTCTGACCTGCAACAACCCTTGTTCTCAAAATGAAAGAAAGTTTGAACTCCCAATGCTTGACTTGTAACTGAAAATACAATTTCAATTAAACTGTAAGAATTTGATTTTTTGTTTTAAATAATTTTGAAGTTGTTAAATGTATCCATTTTCTCCGTTGATACGGCTAACTGGTATATGCTATGTGAAACCAGTGTTGATCCAGATTAACTGTTTATCTGGGCAGTCTGATCAAGATCTATATTGTCCGCTTTACAATCCATTGGATTATTACTGACCATAAGTGAACAGTGTGGGTCCAGAACAGTGGGTCCAGATCAGACTTCACAGATGAACTTGCATATGATAAATGGTTCACCTTACCGGCAGAAAATGGTTAATTTATAAACATTGTATACACATGCAGTAATAACGACAAAAAAGGCA
This sequence comes from Corbicula japonica, assembly GCA_038501625.1. NCBI lineage: Eukaryota > Metazoa > Mollusca > Bivalvia > Venerida > Cyrenidae > Corbicula > Corbicula japonica. The sequence goes on along the minus strand of JAZAYU010000506.1, from coordinate 277,393 downwards.
GAAATAAACTAGAAATGTGTCCATAGGACACGGATGCCCCCGCTATGCATCGTTTTCAGATACTAAAGTGCAATGATGGGAATAATAGCATTTCATAGACAGTGATGTTCGAGTAATTATAAGAATATGCATAAACTTGATGATCAAGTGAATTATTTGTATTTGTGGCACTGTTGTCTTCTCATTACGGAAATGTCTGTGAAGAAGTTGGTGGTAATGCAATGCAATGTCATAGTGAACATTTGTGCCAAGTTATTTTGAAATCCCTTCCTTCATAAAGAAGTTATAGCCCGAACAAGTAAATTCAAGTTTTAGTAACTGTGACCTTGACCTTGGACTTACAGGCATGGGTAATGTACGCAACACACCACCTTGTCATGGTGAACATTTGTGCCAAGTTATTTTGAAAACCCTCCATTCAAAAGAGTTATAGCCCGGACAAGGAAATTCTATTTTTAGTAACAGTGACCTTGACCTTGGACCTACAGGCATGGACATGGTACACAACTCACCACCTTGTCATGGTGAACATTTCTGCCAAGTAATTTTGAAATTACTCTATTCCTAACGTAGTTACAACCCTGACAAGAAAATTCTATTTTAGTAACAGTGACCTTGACCTTGGACCTACAGGCATGGGCATGGTATGGGACACACCATCTTGTCATGATGAACATTTGTGTCAAGTTATTTTGAAATCAATCTATTCCTAACAAAGTTACAGCCCAGACAAGAGAATTCTATTTTTAGTGACAGTGACCTTGACCTACAGGCATGGGCATGATACGCGATACACCGCCCTGTCATGGTTAACACTTGTGTCAAGTTATTTTAAAATCCCTCCATTTATAATGAAGTTACAGCCCAGACAAGAAAATTCTATTTTTAGTAACAGTGACCTTGACCTTGGACCTTCAGGCTTGGGTATTGTGCGGACACACTGCCTTGTCATAGTGAACATTTGAACAAAGTTATTTTGAAATCCCTCCATTCATAACAAAGTAACAGCCCGGACAAGAGAATTCTATTTTTAGTAACAGTGACCTTGACCTTTGACCGACAGGCATGGGCATGGTATGCGACACATCGCCCTGTCATGGTTAACATTTGTGCCAAGTTATTTTGAAATCCCTCCATTCATAACAAAGTAACAGCCCGGACAAGAAAATTTTATTTTTAGTAACAGTGACCTTGACCTTCCACCTAATGGCTTGGGCATGTACCTGACATACCGTCTTGATATGGTGAACAATTATACCAAGTTATTCAAAAATCCAATAAGAAATAACAAAGTTACAGAGCGGACAAGATTTTGCAAGAAAATTCTATTTTTAGTAACAGTGACCTTGACCTTGGACCTACCGGCATGGGTATTGTCACGACACACCGCCTTGTTATGGTGAACATTTATGCCAAGTTATTTTGAAATCCCTCCATTCCAAACAAAGTTAAGGGCAAAGTGTATATTTTTCTTAACACAAAATGTAAGTGAAAAAGGGGCATAATTTGAAAAATATTGGAAGCAGGGTTATGGGTCTTGTTGGTTATGATGTAGATTTTGATGGTGAAAATATATTTCAAGTTTCAAGGCAGTATCTCAAGTAGTTTTAAAGTTATGGGCAAAATGCATATTTTGCTTAACACAAAATATAAGAAACAAGATATATTCCTATTAAAACTAATGTAAATGGAAGTATCAAAGGGCCATAACTTCTGAACGGAACATGTAAGAGCAAAACCCCACCTCTATGCACAACAACATATCAGGCCAAGCATTGCGGTAAAGTGTCATCAAATTCCCAGCAGAGGTGTAGGAGGAGTTGCATTCATGAAATATACTCCTATTAAAACTAATGTAAATGGAAGTATCAAAGGGCCATAACTTCTGAACGGAACATGTAAGAGCGAAGCCCCACCTTCATGCACAACAACATATCAGGCTAAGCATTGTGGTCAAGTTTCATTGAATTCCCACCAGTAGTGTAGGAGGAGTTGCGTTCACGAGATATACTCCTATTAAAACTAATGTAAATGGAAGTATCAAAGGGCCATAACTTCTGAACGGAACATGTAAGAGCGAAACCCCACCTTCATGCACAACTACATATCAGGCCAAGCATTGTGGTCAAGTTTCATTGAATTCCCACCAGTAGTGTAGGAGGAGTTGCGTTCACGAGATATACTCCTATTAAAACTAATGTAAATGGAAGTATCAAAGGGCCATAACTTCTGAACGGAACATGTAAGAGCGAAACCCCACCTTTATGCACAACTACATATCAGGCCAAGCATTGTGGTCAAGTTTCATTAAATTCCCACCAGTAGTGTAGGAGGAGTTGCGTTCACGAGAATATCGGACGGACAGGAGCAACTCTTAATGCCTGTTGCCTTTTCATGGCGGGGGCATAAAAACGTGTAGGCTTCACATTTCAGGTATCTTGCTACAGTTCAGTCCCCGTAACAACTGGGCTGGAGGTTAAAAAACTTAGATTGGAATCCAGTCCCAAATCTCAAGCATCTGATTGGCTAAAACGGCGACTGGTCGCCATTTCAGCCAATCAGATGCTTGAGATTTGAGACTGGTTTTCATGCTCAGTTTTATAACCTTGGGCACTAAACTACAACGGCTACCATGTAATCATAGAAATACAATACCATGAAGCTTGGCTGCTTTATTACATGTGTCAAATTTCGGTCAAACATAAACTAATGTAAAACTTAAACATGTGTAATTTCAACTAAAGTTCATATAATATACAGCTGTAACTTACACAAAAGACTGGAAAAAAAATAAAATTTTAAGGTATTATTTTTTGGGGAAAAGCTCATGCTTAATATTACAATATCTGGCTTCAATATTGTTCTACTCAAATCTCAAAGTATTCTTATTTTGAAAGAGTATTCTAGAGACTCCCGGGTCCAAGATCACAAAACTAAAACTGGAGACCAGTCTCAAATCTCCAGCATGTGATTGGTTAAATGAGAAACTAGCTTCTGAAATCTTAAGCATCTGATTGACTTAAATGACAACTACAATTTACACGCAATTTCAGCAAATCAGATGATTTAGACTTGAGACTGGTCTCCAATCTCAGTTTTATGACTTAAGGCCCCTAGTTGGAACCCTGGTGTTAAGTTCACAACTTTGACAAAGGTATACCCAATCATTTTGATAGCTAGCACCTATGGGAAATGTAAAACACACTCCAAGATTTTAATCTGATTCATTTAGTAATATCTTACTTATTTTCAAATCATAAATCCATTAGATAAAAATAAATTGGATTAAAGTTCTAAAGGTTAAACTGTGATATTAAGTACTGGTACTTTCTAATACAGGGGCCTGAATCCGTAGAAAAGACTTAACCCTTTCCTCCATATAAACGCATTTTTACGCATGTGCAACCAGTGTAGATCCAGATCAGCTGGCACAACCATGCTATCTGATCAGGATCTGCACTGGTCGCATTTTGGTGAGAAATAACCTAATGAATAAAAAAGGAAACAGTTTCGATCCTGATCAGATGGCACGGATGTGCAGGCTGATCTGGATATAAACTGTTCGCCCACGCAATAAAAGGGTGTCTATGGAGAAAAGGGTTAATAAGGAAAAAGAAACACCCAAATCTGACCAGCTCAACTTCAATTGACTCAAACTCAATTTGGTGGCCAGTCCAACTACTCTTTTCAAACATGACAAATTTGGTTAAAGCCTGCATACATTGTATGACAGGAAACTTTCCAGATATTCGGCCCAAAGAATGAAAATGAACCTTGGAATTAATCAAAAGATACAACACCAACTAGATCAATTTAAGAATCAAAACCAATTTAAGAATCGAATCACTTTCAACATTTGATTCCATATATTTTATCCCTTGTGATCAGTGTAGATTAATATCAGTTGGCAATTTCTGTGCTATTTGATCAGGATCTACAGCCTTTCTATTTATTCAGTTATTTCTGACCAAGAAGCAACATTGTTAATTCTGCTCAGACGGTCAGATGTGCCAGCTGATCTGGATCTACACTGTTCACACATGCAATAAAACCTGTATGTTACGGTAAAGAAAGAACAAAAAAAAATATATTGTATACAGGGTATAGATACTAGTAAGAGTTTTTACAATGAAGGCACTTCAAATGAAATTTTACACATGACTTGTGTATGGTTAATTCTGAATAAAGTATACCAAATACAATCGTAATTTAAATTCTTCTATATACTGTTTTTCAAAATCATGAAGGAAGTTTATCACACACAAAGGTCAGTCACAATAATGAAAAATTTCACTCAGTATTTTTCTAGACCAGATACCTTATAAAATAACAACTTGATTTCCATGCCCTGTTATACTCCTTGAAAAATGTTCAATTAAAAACAAAAAGATATTCTTAAAGCCAGGTTCATGATAAATTCCAATAAATGATGCTGGTAATAATTAAAATAATGCTAAGAAATATTAACTTCAGTGATTGTTTTATAAAAAAACAACAACAATAAACTAATAAACCAACTGTTACTTCCTCAAAGCAACTTAAACAGTAAGGTCTTCTAAATACTTATTGACAACTTAGTCTGAATTTATTATAAACAAAATATTTAGATAAATTCTGGCTTTACTCACACTGGGCCCAATATCTTAAAACTGAGAATGGAGACCAGTGGCCAATTCAGCCAATCAGATGCTTGAGATTTGAATCTGGTCTCCAGTTCAAGTCTTATTATCTTCGCACAACTCAAATCTCATGAAGCTGATTGGCTGAATTCAAGACCAATCTCAAATCTGACCAATCACCTGCGAAAGTTTTCAAACTAAGATCCAATCTCAAGCAGTGGACTAAACTTATCAACCACAAGCTAGAGTTCAAGATAGCCTCTCTTCTAATACAGCTTGGTTGAAATTGAGACAAGCCTAAAAATGTCCAATCACATTCTTATTCCAATCTCAATCAGCTGATTGGCTGAAACTGAGACCAATCTTAGACTGACCAATCATATTCTCGATTTCCAGAAATGTTTTCAATCTGAAGCTGATGATTGGTTTTTTATTGAGACCAATTATAAATCTGAACAATCTCAGAACAGTGTTTCAGACATGTCTCCTCTCTTACTTATGTACAATGGTAATGTTTTTATTTAAATTCTGATCATTTCTCTTTAAAATGGAAAGACCTATTTTAAACAAAACTTACTTGAGAAATACTCTGTCCTTATCACAAAGAAACAAAAATAAAAATAACAGTAAACCTACATGTAAACATTCCGTGCATTTCTGCAGAGCTCAGAATATATCAAAATATGATCCCACATTCTCCTGTCCTTTAACATTTGCGTTATATAGTTCAAGTTGTATAATAATGATATAAATATAATGCTATGTCTAAGGCTGTTTGGGAAATATGAAACATACATTTAAGCAATGTAAAGAAATTTTTGAAATGTGTTCCTTTGTGTGTTTTGAGTTTGTTTAAACTTACCATCGCAAAGCAAATAGGTGAGTTTCTTTATGTGCATTGGTTATGCAGTGTTGTTAAATAAATAAACAATCCAATTTTCTTATGGAAGGCACACGTAGGTGACCTGTGTCACAATCAGTATACATGTATGATGAAATTTTCATGAAATTTCTTCATAATTTGCTTTTTATTATTTTAGAACGAAGGACATTTAATAATTCACATTTAACAATTTATGTGTTTAAAGAATTTTTCATTTTAACCCTTCAATCCATGGGATATAACATTCGTCCAATGGGCATTCTGAGTAGAGTTGTTTTGATTCAGTAGGTTATATCTGACCAGGAAGTGAATAGTGTATATCCAAATCAGACAGCACAGACACACCCACTGATCTGGATCTACACTGCTCATCAATGCAAGAAAGGTGTATACATGGAGTAAACTACAATAATTTTCTGATTATTGCACACAAGATGTGTGTCTTTTGTGAAAGTTCAAGTTATTTGTTTACAATATTTCCTACATTGCATATATGACTGCATGTAATGTGAAAACCTTTTTAACTGTATTTTAAAAAATATCCCAAACAACCAATCAAAACAAATCTAAACAGCAAAACAAAGTGATATGTTTAAAGAAACAAACAAAACATGCTGGCTTTTGCTAATACTCCAGTAAAAATATCGAGCAAAACTATTCATCAATACTTTACATTTCTTTCTGATTCAAAGCAAATCCACAAAACTTTTGTAATAAAAGTTAAAGTCATTAACTGGATAAAAACTTGGATTACAGAAGCTTGATCAGCTTCTAGGATTTAATGTTATGGATTAAATCTTTTCATTTTTTACATTTTATGTTGTTTTTCTTTCAGGAAAATGGGTGAGGCACATAGTAGTTTACAGAAATTTCACATCATATGTCAAAGTTAACTAAACCTAACTAAATAATGTGGTAAGAGCTCAGCTCCTGACATGCAATTAACAATCAAGGGCCACAGGTCATAAAACTAGGATCGGAGACCAGTCTGAAATCTCTAGCATCTGATTAGCTGAAATGGCGACCAGTCACCATTTGAGCCATTCAGAGACAAGTCTCAAATCTCTAGCATCTGATTAGCTGAAATGACGACCAGTTACCATTTCAGCCAATCAGATGCTTGAGATTTGAGACTGGTCTCCAGTTTTAGTTTAATGATCTTGGGCACGGTATTCAACTATATGGACCAGCATAAATTGAAATTCACAAAACATATAAATTCACCGTAATACCATTTATGAGCAAGGATTTTGCTATCACAATCCTCTAACATAATTCACTAAAGCAGTAAACAAAACATTAACCCTTTTATATAGTCCAAATATACAGGTTTTATCACATGTGCAAACAGTGTAGATCCAGATCAGCTGGCACATAAATGCCATCTGATCTGGATCTACAGTTTGCCTCTTGGTCTGAAATAACCCCAAAAATCTAAAAGCAAACAGTGTAGATCCTTTTCAAATATTACAAATTCACCTACTGATCTGGATCTACACTGGTCACACGTGCAAAAGATGTATATATGGAGTAAACTGTAAAGGGTTCAGACACAATTACAAAAATAAAAAAAAATGAAAAACAGCATTATTACAAAAAACACATAACACAAAACAAACCTGTTTTATGGAAGAATGATATTCTTACAAAATACCGTAAAATTTTGGAAATTATAATACAAATATATTGTAACCAAGTGTCAGCACAGTGTGACAAGTGTCCCTGATTACTTGTCCAAGAGTGCTACATCATTTCAATCTGGAAATAAAACAAATTAAGAATCCATAAATGTCAAAATATCAAATATGCAAAAATTGGGATTGGGAGTATGAAAATATTTTTTGAAGTCAGTCAAAGTCTGTTTAGAAAAAAAATGTGGTGGAAGCAGGTAGGGTATAGGAAGAATTGGCAAAACTGTGAAACATACATAAACCCTTTCCTTCATAGATACACCTTTATTGCATGGGCAAACATTTTAGATCCAGATCAGCCAGCACATCAGTGCTCTCTAATCAGGATCTAAACTGTCCGCATTTTGATTTTTAGTTATTTCTGACCAAAATGCAACCAGTGCAGATCCTAATTAGATGGCACAGATGTGCCAGCTGATCTGGATCTACACCGGTCGCACAAGCATAAAAATGCATATTTATATGGGGGAGGGGGTTAAGGTGAATACGAAGTCTGATTAAAATCCCGGTTGATTTTTTTTTTTAAAGTTTGGCTATTTTAGTCCACATCATCAGTTACAAATTCATGCTCTTGGCAATCAAATTTTCACAAATATTGACCTGTAACTCCCTTCACTTTTTATTCATAATCTTGGGCCATGTAATACAAACAACAAATTTCTTCAAATATTCTTAAATAAGAGTAATAAGAAAATTGTGATATGGATTTCAGACATAGTTCCAAACCAAACATTATATTACACTTCATTTCAGTAAACAACTACAATTTATTATCAATCATAATCAACATGCTTTCATTCAACTCATTTCATTAAATTATATACAAAATCTCAAAATTTTCTAACCAGTAAAAATATACAATGTACACATATTTTAATGATACACAAGACAGGTTGTCAACAAAGGAATATTTTTTTGTATCTCAAAAATATTTCCAACCAAAAATATCCCAACAGAAAATAATATTTTCTAATTTCTAATGTTTTAAAAGTTCTTTCTGAATTTATTTTAATGCAATTGTATCACAAACAGTATGACTGTTTCTTTTCTGATCCAAATCCCTATCTGACAGAGTTTTAGACATTTTCTTGGTTTTTCATACAGTGCAGGCCAGCTTCACTAGTATTTCACAGCTCCATACTGTTGGTTGTGCCAGCAGTTAACAATAATTACTGGTCATATATTTTACTACAACTTTGTGTAATGTGTAAGCAGTAATTCTAAAATTGATTCCTTTTTGATGATCATTTAATACTAATTCAGTAATTAAATGTTGGCTTTGTTTTGAAATTCTGCAGAGATATATGTTTGGTGATTTAAACTAAATGACTCTTGCATATTAATCTTTGCATTAATTTTTTTTTCTGAACATAAGTATGGCTGCACACAAATATAACTGTTCAGTTAACTTTCACTAATTGCAATTTTCTACCACAGTCATTGTTTATCCCTTTCCTGGATATATACACATTTTTACGCATGTGCGACCAGTGTAGATCCAAATCAGCCGGCACATCCATGCCGTCTGATCAGGATCTGCACTGGTCGCATTTTGGTCAGAAATATCCTAATGAATCAAAAAGTGAACAGTTTAGATCCTGATCAGACGGCACGGATGTGCTGGCTGATCTGTATCTAAACTGTTCGCCCTAGCAATAAAGGTGTATCTATACAGGAAAGGGTTAATTATAGGCTGCACAATTGGAAAAGAATCCAAACTTTGTATTCAGGCTACATTCAAAGTGCATTCTATATTCAAACAGTGACAGTAACTTTGAAGTACATGGAAACACAAGCATACAGCCAAAATGTTTCAAACATCTTACTTCACACCTGATAAAGGTTGCTATAGGTGAATACTGCTGCAAGCCATGGTTGGTTATATACATATAATGCTATATCATTAGGTAGTCAAGGTTTAATGTATACAAGTTCTTTTGATATTTTTTATACAAAACTACATTAATTTGTCCTCGAAAATCTTCATTCCAACTGACAGCATTTCTTTTATCATCTCCTTTCTGACTCTGATGTCGATGACACACTTTCTACCTCAAGCCTCTCCGACTCCGGCGTGTCCTGGTTGTCCTCATTATCCCGAGAGACCTCTCTGCTCACGTTCACATCCATGCTAGCCCCAAACAGATTACTCGCCCCTGCTCCAAACAGATTACTTGCCCCTCCTAAATGTTGATATCTATGCCCCACTGGGTTCAGCCCGATCAGCTGCGGACCAACTGGGTTCATGTTCATGCTAGCCATAGAGGCAGTAGAGGGCCTGGGTGAGCCGCTGCCACCATCACTACGTGCTCCAGAGGGACCAGGCCTTGGACTGCATGGAGCACTGGCCGGTCTTGACGATCGTGCTGCTTGAGATGGAGTTTCAAAGTGAACACAATGGAAAACCTGTAAAATAAACGGAACATTTTTTAAAAATTTTTTGATGTCCACTTTTTAAAAGTTGCATTTTAATCATTGGACATACTCAGAACAGTCAAGACATTTAAACTCAGTTAGATATAATTATTATGGTAAACAACTAATGACAGTTTTCACAAAAAATTCACTAAAATTACATAAATTTTGAAACTTATGCTAAAATCAGATGTCAAAAGCTTAACTCAGATGTGTACAGATATGAAAGCTGAACTGGATCTACTTTTGTATCACATGGGAAAAAAACCTGTATTTATGAAATGCTTGTTAAAAATTCCATTTTTGGACCAAAAAAAAACCAAACCAAATTGCCATATAATAGTTGTGGCTTTGTTAGTCACTCACTCACCTCATTAGCAGTGTTGTCTGTCCCTACGATCTTCACAAATGCTATTGGGCGTCTTGGAAATGTTATATTCTGCCAAGACCTACAACAAATATGTATCACATTAGTCAAATTCGTCAGAGAGGCAGTAAAACAGGTTTTATAGGAATGACAAACTTTCACCAACAAAATATTTACGTATATGTAACTGTTGTTTGTAATAATCTGTCCCCGGTTGCTACATTGATACTGTGATAACATTTGATTTCATTTATTCAGTATTAAAGAACAAAAGACATTTTGACACACTTGTAAAATACATATGGGCCCCTTTAACCTGGTAGTGAAAAAATAGCTGTATGAAAAGGTTTAACAAACTTTTAGTGTTTTGAAAGGAAATGTGAGGATAAATTGGTGATCTAGTTGTCATAGTTACCATCCAGAAAAACAATTTATCATAATATATACCCAGTAAATAATCCAAATAACTATACAATACTTTGAATATTCAACAACTTACTTTGAAGGCTCGCTTCGTTTATCACAGACCATCGTCCAGTTAGTGTTATCTACTGAAGTCTCAATATAGTAACAGTAACTTCTGTCATCACAGTCCCATAACAATATCCTGAAATAAACACAGCATGTTATACTGTGCCATCCAAAATTCCTTCAAACTGAACTATTTTACATTGAAATCAATCTCAAATGTTATTCCTTAAATCTTTACTCCATGGAAATGCCATTTATTACATGGGGAACCGGTGTAGATCCAGATCAGCTTGCACATCTGTGTCATCTGGATCTACACTATCGACATTTAGGTCAGAAATAACCTAATGAATCTTAAAGAAACTAGAGTCTCTAGTTGCTTTAAGATTCATTAGGTTATTTCTGACCTAAAAGTCAATAACAGTAGATCCTGATCAGGTGACATAAATGTGCCTGCTGATAGGATCTACACTGTTAAGAATGTAAACATATAAGCACTGTACTGTATCGGTAAAATCAAATGAAAAATGTAGTGTATCCCCATCAAAATGTAAAAAACATACATTTATTCAACGTTTGTTTTCTTTTATTACATTCTTTTTACTTCCAACATACCTCATAGACTCAAGCATATAAGGCTGAGGTAACTGCACCACAATATTTCCGCTTCCCAGCTGGTGGCACGTGTAACCCGAGTCCCAGTCATACTGTCGTGTATCGCCATTTATTAGGGCATTTCTACTGCGACTCACCCCTTCTATCACACAGGCTTTTTTTGCAATAGTGGCAACATTTTCATCAGGAACTGTTAGAATAACAATGTCAAGTTAGTTACAAAACACATAAAAAATCTCTTGCAATACACACTGTGTTTGAGACTGTGATACATGACTATCAATTTTGAACAAATGTGTTTGAAAAAGAACCGCCACCAAATCTAATGGAAGAACAATTTATTCTCATATCAATCTATAAATACTGGCTCTTAGAAGTCCTAATTAATGACGTGTACATTTCTAAATTAAGAGTTAATTCAGAAAGAAAAAAGAAATGCAATCTTGAAATTTTGCAAATATTTTTCAACAAGAAGTCTGTTTAGAACGACAATTTTGCTTTGTAAAAACAGTATATATATATCTAACAAGACACATTTTTATATGTTAAAATATGAGAAACTAGACTCATATACCTGGTTTGTGATTGGTAAAGGAAAAGATAGGGCTCGATTTACACCAATCAGCCACTTAGGAAAACAATTTGGTTTTCAGTCTCAGTTTTATCGTCTTTGATCCAGGAGAAGGTTGAAATACTCACCAATAAGGCCATTCTCCAACTGGAAAGGTTTTGATGTGTGATAACATTCGAAAGAAACCAGATGAAAAACTCGATTCTGTGTATTGTGTGTGCCAACAACTCTCACATATCTACAATAGAGAAATACAACACATAATGAGAAAATCAAACAAGACAAATTATTTAATCCATAGGCCATACTGATAGAAGGCATCATTCATGATCAAATACCCAATGAATCATGGCTACATGCCCTAATTCCACACATGAATTTATTTCTCATGTGTGACATCATAAATACATTCCGATTTATTAAATCAGCTGTGCTAGGCACCAAAACTTCTGCCCATTATTTTATTCATTGATCAGGTATAAACCAGTCATCAATTCTGTGTCAAACTTATATAAATGGGTAAACAGTCTTACCTAACAACTTTAGACGGAAAATGAAGAGTTTGTTCAGATCGGCACCAGAATCTAGTATAATCTATCACCCTTTCATAATCCTTGTCATCCATCGATACTTCAATGTAGTACGAGTAAGATCTGTAAAACAATAGTCAAATTAAACCCAGTTAAAACCTTTACCTGGGATTAAAAGGCATTCACCATATAAACGTATTTCATCATCTGAGCAACCAGTGTAGATCTGGATCAGCTGACTAATTTGTACCATCAGATCTGATTTTAGTCAGAAATAGTCAAATGAATCTAAATGCCAACAGTTTCGATCCTGATCAGAAGGCAGATGTGCTGGCTGATCTGAATCTCCTCCATCAACATTGTCAAGTTTGCCACTTTCTACTGAATAAAGGCTTAAGCCATAAAAAAACTTCTCCAGATCTGTCTGTATTTTGTGTTATTTCAGTTCTAGAAAAAAAACTTTATACCACCCTGTGTAATACATGTATGTTGGTTCTAGCTACGACATAAATAAAACAAAAAACAAGCGATGTCTGTGAAACCTGTATGCCTCCCTGATTGCAGCCCATTAGTTTGCACATCATACAGAAAGCTGTAGCTATAGATTAACCCATAACCCTTTCCTCTATAATTATATACGCACTTTTAGGCATGTGCAACCAGTGTAGATCCAGATCAGCGGGATCAGGATCTTCATTGGTCGCATTTTGGTGAGAAATAACCTAACGAATAAAAAGGCGAACAGTGCAGATTCTGATCAGACAGCATGGATGTGCCGGCTGATCTGGATCTACACTGGTCGCCAATGCAATAAAGATGTGTCCATGCAGGAAATGGTTAATTCATCAAACCATTCACCTCTGATCTCTGTCCCACAGTAGCAGTTTGATAGTGTTGATTATATACGGCTGTGCTAGTTTGATGACAATGCCCTGTCCATTGTTGTCATCGATCAGGTGCCGCGTAAACCCTCGATCTAGGTCGTAACTTGTTGTATCTCCATCCAGCAGTGCGGCTTTCATTTCTCCACGTATCACCTGAGCACCATATCTTGTGGTGGCCACATTTTCCTCTGGCACTGGAAACAATAATTTCAGAGGTTTATCATTAACATCAAGTTATTTACATTTATTGTTGTTTTTTTACTCATAAGTAGAAATTATCATAAAATAGTATATCCAATGAAATCTTTCATTATCATAATGTGCGCCAAAATAGCTGGCCATTCTAACAGTCATGTACTTTATATGCATGAAAACTCAAGTATATTTTAGATGTGTGGCTTCATTTAACCCTTTCCTCCATAGTCAGTAATTGATTGCGTGGGTGAACAGTGCCATCTGATCAGGATCTGCACTGTTCTCTTTTTGATTTGTCAGGTTATTTCTGACCTAATTGCAACCAGTGCAGATCCTGACCAGATGGCATAGATGTGCCAGCTGATCTGGATCTACACTGGTCGCACATGTATGCGTAAAAATGTATATATATGGAGGAGGGTTAAATGCTATTGTTAGGAAATAGAGAATTTTGTGAAACTTAACTAATGATTAATACCAGATCTGTTCATATTTTTCATTTATTAATTTATTACTTCCTAATAAACCTGACCCTACTGTCAATCTGGCACACACTCTAAGTACAGGTGATATTACCTTTGAACCCTCGATATTTTAACTCCATATTTCTACACTCAACCTGAAGCTTGATAGCATCCAAGATGGCATCCGGTGACACGAAGGAAGTGTCTCGGACAGCATTTAGCAGCTCATGCATGGACATCAGTGCTAGCCTCACAGACTCTAGGATAGGAGTCGGATCTTCACCCTCGTTCTCTGCTGCCCATCGTTGAATCGAAGTGAAGATCTCTATTTCCGGTGCACAAAAAGAATCCCTCGAGATTAACTCTTTTACAGAAGCCTGAAAGCAGTACAAATATATAATTTCAACTTCTCAAAGAGATATATGCACATAGGTGAGATCCTCCTTTCTATCATTCTTATATGAAGATCTCAATCTTTCATTGACCAAATAAAACCATGGAAGCTGAAATTCTTCTTTGATGCAAGACAACAATGACATTGTAGTTAAAAACATGTTAAAACAAAAAAATATTGAAAGAAGTGGAGATTTCCATTTCATTAAACTCTAGCATGTAACTCATAGATATGGAGATTTGAGGTCTCTTTTGGTCTTGAGCACAATACCTGGACTGTTCACATTTTGTCAAATACAATGTACACTCATATCAGCAGTATGAAAATGCCATTGATATATAACAAAACAGCTGTTTTTTTTATTATGTGCAGCATTTTTGCCCATCACCCCTTAAAAGCTCTAAAACATGCTTCGCTAACCCTGCAGACTATTAATGAATTAAGAATTTCATGAAAACTTCCTCTGACAGTTAAACCCTTTCCTCCATATACACACCTTAATGGCATCGGCGAACAGTGTAGACTCAGATCAGCAGGCACATCCATGCCATCTGATCAGGATCTGCATTGTTTGCTATTTGATTGATTAGGTTATTTCTGACCAAAAAGCGACCAGTGCAGATCCTGATCAGACAGCACATATGTATCCGCTGATCTGGATCTACAGTGGTTGCGCATGCGTAAAAATGCGTATATATGGAGGAAAGGGATAAGACAGCCATCATTCAAAAGACTGGTCAAGCATTTCTGTCTCTGACAAGCTATACAACTTTTACCCTTTACTCCATGGATACGCCATTTTTTGATATTTACATGGGTGTGCAGTGTAGTACAGGCTGATTTGGATCTCCTCTGGTCAGACATGGGATATAAGCCATATCCATTGGAGCAGGGCTTTTTTTCACTGCCAGGGGAAGGGGCACATGCCCTATAATTTTGGGGGAAAAAAACGTTATTTTTTCTATAAAGGGGAATGAAAAAACCAGATGTAAAGTTACTTCTTGGTGAAAACTGCATGATTTTTAAGAAATTTTCTGAGGGGAAGATGCCCATAAACGGCCCCTACTAAAGAAGGAAAAAAGCCCTGTGGAGTTAAAGGTTAAGCAAGTGAAGTAAGTAAATTCAACAAGTATTTTATCTACCTTGGATAATTGAAGAAATGCATCACTTTGTAGAATTTGTGAGGCATTTCTATCCATGAATTCCTTGCAGGTTTCACACAAGCTCTGTAGACTGTAGATGTTAGCCAGATCATAGATCAGACAGACATTTCTGATGTTCAGAATGGCCTTCAGGTAGTCAGAGATCGCTGATTCCAGCTCCATGAAGCCATATCTGTGAGCCATTCCGAGAATGTCTAGAAGGTACTCCTCCTTTAACGAAAACAGAAAATAAAATAAATGTAAAGAAAGGTACAACAAATGTATTGTTAAAATTAAGTATAGTTTAAAACATTTCAACTCTGTTTAATAAAATAAAAATGAAGTCCAATGTTTTATCCTAGGTGTGATTTCTGCCTACAATTAAACTCTTGCATGAAAATCAAATGACAGTCAACCTTTAAGTATTTGTCTTACAGACTTCCAGTAAGTTGAAAAAATGTGTCAGACATTTGGTCAGACAAGAGGTGAAAATCTGTCTGACTGAAACAATTTCTGTCGGACCAAAACATGTTAAAAAGGTATTAGCAAGTATTGGGAGTTCAAATTTTTGTCTGACATTCGGTCTGACAACATAATAAATCCAGTCGGACTGGCTTAGGTCCTATGGTCTGGCAACTTTTGGGACATCTGGTCTTAGACAATTCATTTAAACATGCATTTTGGGTCACCATCACGATATTTTACATAAAACAGATCACAAATAAAGTGCACATAAAACTAAGTCTCTATTTAAGACTGGGTTGATTCTGAAAACTTCCCACTGAACTCTGAATTTAACAGATGACCAGACTAACATTCTGTAGAGAAATTTAGTTCTCATTCAACACAAGAACTTTACAACAGCAGTAACTGAAATTTAGACCTCAAGTGTATGTGATGGTAAAACCCTGGGAAGTTTTAACAATTTTGGAAAAGATCTAAACTATACCTTGACTTCTAGGAGGTTCATCTTTCCAGTGTACATATATCTTAAGAGAGCTTCGAATGCTTTTGCTGACGTGTCCTGCAGAGTTATTTCGCTAGTTCCTGGCTGCGATTCTATCATTCCTCCAAACAACATTGCTCTGCAAGTGCAAAAATTAAACAGTTAACAGTGTAAGTGTAGATGAAAAACAGGTAATAACAATAATACATTAAAGGTAGCCTGTTACAGCACAATAAATTCAAAGACCGTACATTGTTTCAATTGTAAATGAAAAATATTTAAAAAGTGATAGACATACATATAAAAAAAATATTGTACATGTCATCATGTAAGTTAATGTTTACATGTATTTGCAAGTAAAAACAATACTGGAGTTCATAACTTAATTTTTAATTTTAAGAAAGAATCAAAATACCATGCTACTAGATAGATTGGTCTTAAATCTAACAACAAAAAATTAGATTGAGAAATTTAATTTTGTAATAATCACAAGGTTAGAATACTTCCTAAATTTTACATGGGATAAGAACTTACCAATAGCCAAAGGTAAGTCAAATCTACCTAACAAAATGTCACACTAAAACACTTGTTTTATTTCAAGTATTTGAAATTTGCCCAGAAACTAGTAAACATTATAAATTTTGTTGTATTTTCTTTCAATGTTGTTTTTATAAGTTCAGTTGTTTAAGAAGTCGAGCTTCGTACCTGAAATATTCTGATCTAGCCGCCAGAATGACCTTATGGGCTTGAAATCTCCTCTCTTCAACTATCAATGTGATGTCACTGTATTCGGCGTTCTCTATCAGTTCTCCAAGACTGCTGGATAGGGAGGAAACATGGTCGATCACCCCTGATGAGCTCAGCCCAGGAGATCTCATGTGATTGTAGTCACACATGGTTGCTGTTGTTTGCTCACATCATTTCTGAAAGAGTAATTTTAACAAGGTTGCATTTTACCACCATTAACATCTGAAGGCAGTAAGCTGCTAAAAAGCAAATTATTGGCTGAGCCTGTCCCGAAATTCGGCTAGAATGTGGTACGGATGTTCGCATAAGTTTGTGTAATAACTATTTATTAATAATTTAATGCAAGCATGGGCATCGGGGCGGCAGCCCCTATTAACCACTATATTCTGAACTTACTGTTCAATGAATAAAAGAATTAAAATGCCAGTGGGGTTATGGGGCGACATCAAATTATACATAGGGTAAATCCACTAAATTTCGGTCAGGGGAGGTAACTCGGACATTCTGTGTTTATTCGTCCCTGAAACGTTTCGACTCCGTGTACGAAAGTCCTCGTTTGATATACACATAGGCATATATCTACACTCGTGTTAGTTTTCCATATATGGTATCGTCACTTATGATTCAGAAAAAACATGCGCAGAATATTCACGCAACCTCACTTCCTTTTCCGTTCTCGAAGTTTTTAAAGCGGGAGTGTTTAAAAGTTCAAGTGATTTACCCTACACAATAGAGGTATGTATACAATAAAAGAGCTTTAATCTCCATAATTTCGATTGAAAAATATTTTAAAAAATCATTGTATGTAACTATTTATTACTTAAAATAAGCTGAAATATTTATTTTTCTAGAAATATTGAACTGTCCGAATTTCCCAAGTCAAAATATTTATGACCTCATAAGTCGGACAGCTTTTAAATAAGTTGTAAAAATTCGGACAGCTAATTAAGAAAGATGCTGCTTTCCCTAAATTCTATCTTACGTTTTCTGAAATAAACTTGATGTAATTACCAGACTAGCTCTAGTGCGCTGCTCTTATTTTAGGATATGAACATTGTTGTCGACCTCCGAAACAGGGAGCAAACAGGCCAGATGGGTTGCAAAAGGCTCGCAGATACACTGCGGAGAGAACTTATTGAATTATACAACCATGAATGGATGTTTGACCATCCAAAAGTTTACAATGTTTTAGAACATTTGCTTGAAAGATTGTCATCAAAGTGGTTCTTGGCAGTATTATCAGTCATTTTTCAGTCGGAAGAAACCTGTGAGGATAGAAGCATTATCATCGTTGCCTCAAAGTTTTGTAGAATGACTAATGATTTCTCGCTTGTCAAACTTATAGATGAAATTAAGACAGACACTCTGTAAAAAAGATAAAATAAAACTGCAACATAGATACAAATGTGTCTTTTGTTGTTTTTTGTACCCTAGTTGTTTTTGTTTTCAGTCATGCCAAGAAACTACCTTCACAAAAAGAGGGGGAAAACACTACTTTATGACCAAAGTAACCTGGCCAAAGCTCTCCAAGCCACACAAAATGGTATGTCCGTCAGAAAGGCGGCTGATCTCTACAAAATTCCTTAGTGGAAGATACACCCTTGATGTGGTACATGGCAGACCAACTGCTATCCCCCTGGATATTGAGACAAAAATAGTGGAATGTGTCAAAGTTGCAGCCGAAAGAGGTATTGGTTTATCACGAAAGCAACTGCTGCTTCGAACTAACGTCCTCTGCAAGAGAATCCAGGTAACTTAGCACAGATACATTAATAACACTAATATGTTATGCCTTACAGTGTTGTCATCACTTTATTAATCTACTTTTCATATAAATTTAATTATATATATATATATCTCAAGATTCCATCGAAACCAGCGTGTGTATTCTTTGTATTAGTCATTATCCTGCTGGCGGTTAAACATAATTTCCTCTAACCACTCGGCCACGGACGCCCCCTCCCTGAAAACTGATCTTGCCATTTGTTTTATTCTTCAGGTGCACACTTCATACAAGAACTTCCATGCTGGTAAAAACTGGTGGGAAGGCCTTAAGAGACGTCACGGTTTAACACTGCGCCAGCCAGAAAGACTAGGAACAACTAGGTGTAGAATGATGAATCGGGAAGTTGTATCTAGATATTTTGATACGTTGTCTGACACTATGTCAAAGTTGAACTTACTGGATAAGCCAGACTTAATCTGGAATTGTGATGAAACCAGCAAGAACTTTGAGCATGATCCCATTAAAATTGTTGCTAGCAAAGGTGTGAGAAATGTCTGTGGTAGAACTAGTAACAAATCTACCAATATCACAATCATGGCTTGTGTAAATGCAGCTGGCACAGCTATGCCGCCTATGTTCGTAGTGAAAGGAAAGACCCCGCGTAGCCTCTACTCATTCAATACTCAGGCAGCCCCAGCTAACACCAAATGGTCATACCAAGAGAAGGGGTGGATGACTGACCAAATAGGAGAGCAATGGTTTGATAATGTTTTTCTCTCAAATTGTGGTCCCCAACGACCCCAGCTCTTGATTCTTGATGGCCATAGTAGTCATGAATCACTAGCAATCCTTCAGAGAGCCATCGAGGAGAATATATATATTCTTGCCCTGCCTCCCCATACAACACATCATCTCCAGCCCCTAGATAAGTCTGTTTTCGGACCTTTCAATAAGGCATACAATGCTATGTGTTCTGAGTTCTTACAAGATCCAATGAACTCTGTAAACAAATGGAACTTTCCTGCGCTCATCACGAGAGCATGGTTATCGAGTTTTACTGAGGGAAACATTAAATCTGGTTTCGCTGCCTGTGGAATCTTCCCACTTAACCAAAATGCCATTCTGGATCAGGCCTTTGCTCCAAGCATACCATCAGACAGACCACTTGATATTCAAAATATTTCTCCAGTATTTGGTCCACGCCCAGATAAGCACTTCGAGCAGGTTGACATCTCTCTTTCGGCAGATGACAAAAGGTCTGTCGACGATCCAGAATGTTCTGAACAGGTTAGGCCTATGGACAACATTACCCCAGTTCCCATTGTCTCCCAGGATGATAACATTGTAGATGTTATTACTGATCCATCCATCATTCTTGATCTTCTCTCTAGTGGTGCTTTTGTGGTTGATGCAGAAATCAACCAGGAGTGTATACAAGTTGCAGATGAATGTGGGCTCCTTTCAGTATCTGATAATTTGATTTATAATCCCGGCGTAAACCAGGAAATGAGTCCGTCTGTATCTGATAGTGCCACTCCATTAGTTCCATCAGCCAACTGGAACGAGGACATTGACTCGATCTTTCTTCCCCCTAGCAGCAACATGCCTACTGTCAAACAAAAAAGAAAATCCATCACATCACACAGACTCTTAACCAGTGATGAAATTATACAAGAAAAACTCGCCATGGAAATGAAAAGAAATCAAAAACAAAATAAGCCTGCTAGAAAGCAGATCAAACGCCTAAAGTAACTTTAAGTGCAAGTAATATCCATGGAAGAAAACTGTTTCGTTGCACCTTTGTTTATTCCGAAAACAGTTTACATTGACTCATGAATGGTTTTCCACTTAAATTTTGGTTTACGAAATTTTCACGACAGTGAAGTTTGTTTAAAATTGCATGTTATTGTTTTATTTTCTAAAAAAAGTACTACCGTCCGAATTTCCCAACCCGTCGTCCGAAGTTCAGGTACTTGTGTCCGAGTTACCCCGCTTTCACTGCTCGATAAAACTATATTGCTTTCGCGGTTTTAGCCTCGTTTTCATGCACCATTCCGATTGGTTTTAAAAAATTCGGACATTTTCGCAGCAGAATGGCGTAGATTCGAATTATGATATGCAAGTGCATTATGTAGTATATGATATGCAATACATCACGGCAAATAAATGTCCGAAATTTAGTGGATTTACCCTACTGTTTAACTGCAGGTGTCCCCGAAATTCTATCCTCACTAAATTGAGAAAGGGGCATCATCTCCAAAATAATTATATTTGTTATCTGTATTTTTGCAATGAGATAACTACTTTAATGAAGTTTATGAAGGGATATACGCTACTGTACTCTAAAGTTTCAAAAAATTATAACATCGGTCATCCAAAAGTGGGTCATTTATCCGAAATGGTGCAACTTAGTCATGGCACAAACAGCGCAAAATGTAACGATTCCTTAAAATTTTCATGGTTTATTTTAATAAGCAGTAATACTTTATACCATAAGACGAGTAGGCTACGCGATAAATAACACTTATCTTACCAGTTGTTCGAAGAATTCGGTTGATAAAATTTTGGAAGCTTTTCAAACGGTGCGGGCAATAAATTACACCCGTTCATTTTAACCACGCAGTAACAACAAGATCGTTATCGTCTCGAGCGACCTAACGCTAAAAGGAACTGGAACGCTGATTCCTGGCGATACCCAAACACAGCACTTGTAATATATTATATGGATCTAAGTATTACAGATCCACACAGTACTGCTGGATTTTTCTAACTACCGCAAAAAATAGATATTTAGTTTGTAATCTTACTTTTCAATAAAGAAAATTTATATGAAAACTATGTAACATTATTTCTGTTAAAATATGTAAAATATATCTGTTAAGCCCTAAACCTAATGTATTTATATATTATTTTGTAATCTGAATTCATAAAACAAATAAAACAGAAAATCAACAGCGTCCATCTCAAGAACTACAATATTACAAATAAGTATCACTTTCCTGCATTAAAATCTCCATATTAAACATTTAGCTATATATCTTATATGTGGTACGACAATTCCCAGTTCGGTACGACAGTGTATTAAGTTCCCCTACCTGTCAATTTGGAACTGGAGAGTTGTCACATGCTATTTGGCCAGTCTCAACACTGTAAGCATGACAGTGTATTTGATTTGGTGTTCACACCATGCCAGTGTAATATTAAGTTCCCGTACCTGTCAACGAGGATCTGGAGACTACTTGGCTGAGATTTACTTTTAAAATTTAACCACTATCAAATGGTGAAGTCCACCCTAAATCTCATTCAACCCCAGTTTCACATTCTAAATGTAACAAAATAAAACACGAACCAAAGTTTAATGCCGATTTTCTTCAAATTCATTATATCCGCTTTGTGACATAAAAATTAATAAAAAACAACAAACAAATGACACGAGAGGCAATAAACAACAACAACAAAGAAACGAGAATTTCTTCGTAAAATTTCAAATTTCATATCGTTTATTTCGGCTATTACAAGCACTTTTACAAATCTTTGATGAAAGAATAAATTCTTGTGATAATATAAGCATTAAAAACGTTTACTTTTATTTAAAATATTTTATTAATAACAATTTTTCATGATCATGAAAATGAAAGTTTCGGATGTATGAATTGACAGCCATATTGATTACTATGACGCGGATAGCGATCACGTGACTCGCCGAGATAACGCAGGCCGCGTGCACATGCGAGAAAAAGCGATGACGCATATCTATGTATAATATAGGTCTTTGTAAGGACCTACAAACGTTTCCCAAGGGCTTTCACCAAAAGACCAGTAAGGTTGTTTTTTAAATATCTTAATCTGCCGTTTACTCCATTCAATATTATTAGTGTATTTTACAAAGTGCAATATAAACGCCTTTGTAAGTATTGTCAGCGTTTATTTTTGATAGTTTAATTTAGATTCTAAATTTAATAGATATTGCTCTATACTGGTTCAATGTGACAAGTCAGACCTTAGATAAATCATATACGACGTTTGCATGATTGTTGTGCGCAAACCAGTCGTTTCAGTGTTAGTAAGATCACTTTCCTGTAACAGCTGCCCTGTACCAAATGTTAAGTTGTCTGTAAATTGTATGTATGCAAGTTATTTCTTCTGTAATCTTTTGATTGTCTAGGGGATTGATGAACTTTGCATAAGCATATTCATGAAGAGGTACAAAGATATAATAATGCCAAGTGCTAAATAAAAACTTTAAAAAAAACTTGAAAAAAATAGTTGATAATTTATAAGAATATGAGACACGTGCACAAATACAAATAGTCAACTGAATTCATTCGATATTTAGTAAATAAATGTTCATAAAATACGGCTACATGCATTTCGTATGCGAAAAACGGGTCATAATAATAGCTTGGTATATTCCTTGAAATTTATTTGTTTTCCTGTGTACCCTGTACAACAAACTAATTATATATTATGATCACTTTTGGTGATATCTATGACAGTTCTTATCTTTCTATGTCGGTCTATATTTCAGCCAGTTAAATTGAAGGCAGTATGCGTGATAAACAAGTGAACAACATTTTCAATAAAATTTGATATACGGACAATACTTCTTAAACGTGGTTTAAACTTTGTGGGGATTTCAAATTTTTGTGAAAAAAGACAAGCGCCAGTTAAAATTTCTACATGTACTCTAAATCGTTGGAGATTTCTAGTAATCTTTATAATGCTTACAATAAAATGCCCTTTACAAAAAAGTGACCTTTCATGTCTGGAAAAACAGCCACCTAAAACAGTATAATAGTAAAATGGAATAGAGAAAAAATAAGTTTGTAAGAAATAATGTGTTAAGATAACAAAACAAACAATGAACGAAAAACACAACTAAAGTGATCAAGTACATTTATTGACGACCAATGGTAGAGATCATTAATAAGTATGGAATATGCCATATATTTTGATCATGCTAATAGGAAGAAATGCATTTTATAGCACATGTTCTTCTTAAGAATGATTCTTCAAAACACAATTTCAAGCTGAGAATTTGTTATTGATAAAATACTTAGAATTACGAAAAAGGAAGGATTTCTTTGGAATCTGGATTTTTAGAGTGATTTCATTCTATTTTTTCTTACTCTATTCTTACTTCTTTTGTTGCTCGATTCTTACTACCGGTTTGAAATAAAAATTACCATGGGTAAAATGAGTGCAATATCGAGGTCCAAATTTAGTTTAAGGATACTTGGTTATTGTATAAAGCGTGTCACCGACACGTTCTCGTTTGGAACATCTGGGAGAGTTCGGTAGAACAATTTTAGGAATGCGCAATAATCTGGATTGAGATTTAACTTATGTAGTATAATTTATCTATTTTTGACAATTAGCAAAATCAGGAGATTTTCTCTTTACATCCTGAGATATGGAAACGTGCCTTAAAATTCTTAGATTATTCATACTTTGAGTTCCGAATATTCAAAGTTTAAATCGATCTCAACACAGTTACAAAAATCGAATACATGGGTTAGCAAAACTTTTTTGACGGCTTTAAGCAATGTAAAATAATCATTGTACATAATTTCAATATATCTTCACTAATTTGAAATACAAGTTCAGTTGAACATAAAAAATTCAATGTCATTAGGTGTAAAACTTCACATGTTCAGCTACAAATGAATCACCTTAAAGACGTTTTGCACGTTAAAGAGATTCATAATTATACATGATTTGAAAAACAGTCTTGTAACCTCTCTGCTAGAAACTCTCTCTTGTTGGCCTAAAGAAAACATAATATATCATACAAAGCATGTACTTTTGTTCTCCTTCCAGCCTACTACAATAAAATAACATTTAATTATAATCAAATAGCATAGGTGTTCCTGATAGTTAGTAATGAACAGCCAGTTATCCATCTAGATTTATCAGATCTAAATGTAGGAGAATACATGCCTTAAGTGAACTGTTTAGTCCTGTTGTTCTTCAGAATATGAGTGAAGATATTCCCATAAAGTTATAGAGCATGTTATGAATAGGTAGAGTTGAGTAAGTGATAAGTATACATTTCTCACTGTATCAGATTTTACTTGGCATGAAATTTTGTCACCACTGACATTAACCCGGTCACTTTCCCCCATCTCAGCATTATCCTCAATGAAACCTAAAGGAAACAAGTGGTTACGGCATAATAGCTAAGGTTACAAAACCAACAAGTTGGGTAAATAATCTAGTGATTGTCGAGAAACCCAAAACAAAAAAAACCCTTAGGATTTGCCTTGATCCTAAAGCACTCAATGAAGCAATATGTAGACCCAATTATCCTATGAGAACATTTGAGGAGGTCATGTCCCAGCTAGCAGGCGCTAAGTACTTCTCAGTGCTAGATGCCACTAGTGGTAATTGGAGTGTTCAGTTGGATGAACCATCATCCTATTACACAACATTTAATACCCCGTTTGGTCGTTGGAGGTTTAAAAGATTACCGTTT
The DNA here is from genome assembly GCA_038501625.1 of Corbicula japonica. NCBI lineage: Eukaryota > Metazoa > Mollusca > Bivalvia > Venerida > Cyrenidae > Corbicula > Corbicula japonica. Next base: position 252,258 of record JAZAYU010000506.1, on the reverse strand, counting down.
GGTCTGAATTGTTCCCAAGACATATTCCAGCAGAAACTTGATGAAATTTTCGAAGGTTTAACTGGTGTAACTGGAATAGTCGATGATCTGTTAGTATTTGGAAAGACCAAGGCAGAGCATGACTCAAACCTTAAAAAGGTACTTGAACGCGCACAATCTCGAGGTGTTAAATTTAACCCTGAGAAATGCATTATTGGCACTACCCAAGTTTCATACTTCGGACATATTCTAGATCAAGATGTTTCCTTATTTACCATAAGCTAGATACACTGACAAGAAATCCATGCAGACAAGATCTAGTTGATAGGTATTTGCAATTGATAAGCGGGGCTCTGGAATAATTACCAGGTAGTCCAACCTCTGTATAAAGTCCGTTAAAGGCAGTATCTCTGTACACTTTTGGTAAAGCCCGTTGCTTTTCACTTTCATTAGTCATATTTTCCTTGACTTCTCGATAAATATACCTCTGATCATTTTAAGATGGTGGGAATTCTGTTTCACTGTAATATCTTCCTTACTGTGTAGCATGTGTATCATCTCTTGATTGGGCAATTTGTTATCTATGGTAGCTCTCACCCAATTTCCAGTTACAGGATCTTTGATTTTGTCTGATTTCTCTAGCCTCAGTTTGTGTCATAGGTATTCCAACATTCGGATTTCTACGTAGGACGGGATTTGTAAAAATGAGCATATACTCTTTCACGGTGTTGTCTTTTAATACATATTAGGTCTCCATCTGCGCATCTCGAATATTTTTATGTGGGTAACATGACATCCCATCAGCATAACCATTCCTTATTCCATCTCTATAGATGATGTCAAATGTGAACGCACCCAAGCTGAGGCCCATCACTGTCCCTTTTCATCATGTTTTGCCGTGGTGCGAATGTGTGTAAGCGGGTTGTTATAAATGTGTGTAGATGTAAATTGTTTTGGTCAATATCTACATTAATGACTGTTTATATTTTGGTTGTTTCCCTTGAACTAGAGTCTTTTTTTAAAATGTCCATACTGATAAGAGTTAAGACAGTTTTACAGTCCTTTGTTGTCTTTATTTCATGCGAACTGAATTTTAATAAGAAGAAACAGCTGTACAAAGTGCTTATTATACTGGCAATTTCACTATCATTATTTATCATATACTGCTTCACACTTGCTTTCTATTAAAGAAATCTAGTCAACAAAACACAATAAGAATAATTTTCTTTTGTTAAGAAAATATCCTACACAATGGCAATTATCAGATAGATGATTATTTGTGTGTGTTTTTTAATTGTCTGTTTAAACAGTTTCTGTAGATTTGAAACCGTTTTAACTCTTCTAAGGCTCTGTTATCTGAGCGATGCATTTGCTGAGCGTTCACACATTTGTAAAACTTGGCAAGTTGTTTCACGGTAGTATTATTATCCCTAACGTTTTTTTTGTTTAATATAAAAAGATGGAGTATTATCTTCCCTATATATGAACCTTTGAAAGTTTGGAGTGACATGTAACAGACAACACCGCGGCGGATCCAGAGGGGGTTCAGTAGAGTTGCTCGAACCCGTGTTGGGGCAGCAATATTGAATTTTCATGATGATAGTGGTCAGAAAGTTGGACATAGTCATGTAACTCGCCTAAGACTGTCCCGAACGAACCCCTTTATGGAAATCTTGCCACCGACTCTGCGACAGAATGATATCAGTGCCCAAGGTTATAAAACTGAGCATGGAAACCAGTCTCAAATCTCAAGCATCTGATTGGCAGAAATGGCGACTGGTCGCCATTTCAGCCAATCAGATGCTTGAGATTTGAGACTGGTTTCCAATCTCAGCTTTATAACCTTCAGTCCAGTCTATAAGAAGATAGATGAAATCATTCAAGACAGCGGTCGAGCATGCGTCAAATGAGTGATACAACATTCCAAAGTGCACATATAAATATGTGCAACTTTTGATTATACTTATGCATAATAATGGAATTTTCACTCATAAATATGCTTTGTGTCGGGTCTCGTATGTGTTCCTCTTCTTTGTATTTGTCAAACTTGTTCGTTTTCACGGAAACCACGGGTCACTGTTTAAAGTAATGATCGAACAGATCTTTGTTTCCAGAATACTTCATAGAAATTGCTGAAGGAATTCATAGATAAAAAGAGCGCGGCCACAAACATGCCTGCAGAGCGAGCGTGACAGAAAACCATAGAGCGCAATTTTAATAAAAGATTTACTTTATCGGACAGTGTCGTATGTATACATGTAAGCTAATAATGCATCAGACGACAATTTTTTTTAAACCACATTAACTATTTAAAGCTAAGCCATTAATATTGTTCACACATATTATTACCAGCACTTCAAAAGACATTGTCCATACGATATAATTTCACATGACAATACAATGCTTTTATTAAAAAGAAATGCGATATGTGTATTTAGATCACAATTGAATTGCAAGCAATTATCGATTTAATGAGCAATGCACGTATTTTAATATTTTTGTCGCGTAGTAAATTAGCCGTCTGGTCTATCAGATAAAACCGTTTATACAAGCTTATGGTAGCAATTTTAAGTAGTTTTAACCAGGCTATTAGTTAGATCCTGTATAACTTATATCAGTGCGTTGTTAAAATGTGCTATTTTTTAATTACTTCTTATATAACTTAAACCAGTGCGTGATTTGAGTGTTGCATTTTGTTCTTCTTGCATTGTGTTATTTGCTGGTTTTTTTTCTCTCTAGCCTTCGTTTGCTTGATCTTTAGATTCTAGCACGTTTCCTACCTCATTGACAATCAGAAGCTTGTGCCCTTATATTTCACGTAGTTTTACCCGCAAACAAGTAAGCTAATACCATTACCAAGAATTCATTCAACGTAAGGTCACCTTTCCGAACAAACCCAACCCACCTACCTACCCAAATAACGCAGAACTGAAGTACAATAACTTAGTCAAGCAAAACATGGGCCATAAAAGACCAGAGCACGCACCATACCAATGACTGGCAAAGCACATACTGCCTATGGCTTTACATTTAAATATGCCAAATTCATTTAACACTTCCTAATACCGGTACATGTACTACAGTGTTCACTAAGTTGTCCTTATTTTAGGTTGTTTGAACAATTTTAATTAAATTTTAAAGGCTGCTTTGGACTGAAACGCCGATTTGCAGGCTAAATGTAACCTTGGATTTCTTTATAGCCTCATTAAAGGCTTTGCTGCGTTAGTTGCATGTTTCCGCACAGATAAATTTATTTACTGATATGCTTGTCAATTTGCATATGCATGGTCAAAATATTCCCATACTTTTCTATTGTCATAACCAACTTGTATTAAAATAGTTTCCAGGGGTCACTTACATTGCAAATGGAGAAAACTTGCTAAAATTTTATAAATGAATTTTGTGGAAATATTCATTGCTAGCTAGATTTTAGTTAAGAAATAAATTTATCCAAGGATGAACAACGATTGCAAGCTCAGTTAAGTCTAATTCGTGTTCTAATTACCGAGCACATACTAAAACAAAAGAAAAACTATTTGCATGAGAAATTTGAAATTCATGGACAATATACCAAAACAACTAATACATTAACTAAGTATATGCTTAGTAATATTATTAGGGTTTTCAAGCAATTCAAGAAAAACGTACTTCCGGGTCTACTTTCGCTTTCAGGGGCAAATCATTTTGATGTACCTTTTTAAAACTCTACATTGATTTCCATTGGCAGACAAATGAAAGTGAAGAAATATAGTGTCACGTGGTTGTATTTAAGTTGGATGCTCAAGTTGTTTGTGAAAAAATACTTTATTTACATAGAACAGACACAAACGAAAAGGAAATGCCATTTGCACAAAAACTCTGTGATGGTTGTTAAGAACGTCTAGAAAAATGATACAGATATCGAATAATGACTTATTTACAATAGTTTGCGGTCATCGGTCAAATAATTTTAGATATTTTAAGTAACACATCAAACTGTTTTGACCGTTTTGACCGCAAACTATTTTTCTTTTGTTTTAGCATGTGCTTGGTAATTAGAACATGAATTAGACTTAACTGAGCATGCAAACATCAGTACATCCTTAAATAAATACATTTTTCACTAAAATCTAGGTGGCAATGAGTATTTTCCCCAAAATTCTTTTTTGAAATTTTAGCCAGTTTTCGCCATTTGCAACGATAGAGATACCTTAACAACCCTCAAATCTCGAATTACAGCGCATGCATTATGCAAAGATAGGCAATGCAAATGCATATTTTTCTTTTAGGCCTTGTTGTTAAGATCAGTGATCTATCATCACACAATGACCGGAATATGTCATTTTATGTTACAAGCAAATCTTGTTTTAGTGATTAGTGGAATAGGTGAGTCTTTATCATTCCGTTATTTTCGTAAATAAATGCACAGAATATTACGAGGGTGATCCAAGGACTTTAATAAGCGATTTAATAGTTTTCATAAACTTGAAACTGTCCATTAGATTCTTTTGTGTCAAAAACGCCACCCGTTCTTAAAAATCAGGTCATTTAAAATAAGTAATATATTTAAATGACATATATTATTTATGAAATTAATTCCCAGTGTACAAAATAATCAAAGCACTGAAAGTGCTGGATGTTAGTAAAGCGAAACCTAATAAAAGGAAATAAATAAAAACTACAATGTAACTGGAATTCCAGTCTCATTGCAGCCGTTAAAGTTATATACTTACTGAACGGAATGAAGAAACTCTGCAAAAGTTAAAGGTGTTATGTTATCGTGAAAGTTTTCATTTTAGAAACAAAAAAAAATTGTGCGGTTTTTCGTTAAATGCGTCATCGGAGGACATACTCGCTACTGGTGATTTGGCCACTTTTCTTTTTCCCTTTTTGTTCCTAAAGACAATTTTGCGATTTTAATGGTAGTTATTCACGAAAAAGTCAGATTTTTGTTTCAAAACTGAGGAAATTAGATTCCGATGCACAGCGGAATAATTTGCAATTAAATGCTTGGTGTACTTAGAAATTGGTAACATGGATTATATTAACTTTTGCTATATCATTTTACTGTGCATGTATAATTCCTTAAAATACAGAAAATAAACAAAATGATCATCATTGTTAGTGTCTATGTTAGGAAATTGTATATTCTAAATCTGGCTATTCCTGAAATTTTTGTTGAACTGTTTTATTTAGGTTTTGCAAACATGCATCTTGGGCGGGGTAATGCAAAAACAAACAAAAGTAAGCAAAATAAAAGTAAGATCATACCATTTCAATCACTATTCTGAATAATATGTTGCACATATTTTTAATAGCTTACAATTAAAAAAATAAACAGAAGTGAATTTTACAGGTAAAAACATTTGAATTCATTCGCAATACCGGAGACCTTATTATCAAAAGTAGCGTGTGCAAATACACATAACTACAATACGTTGATGTAATAACACTTAAAGGAGAAGCCAACTTCAAGAATTAGAGAAATACCCCCTCATGTCTACCCCCGGTTTTTAGAAGAAAATCATTTTGATGTATCTTAAAAACAAACTCGACATTAATTCTCACTGGCGGACCAATGAAAGTGAAGAAATATAGTGTCCCGCGGCTGTATTTAAAAACCTCCGGAAAAAAGGAAACAGAAATAGCGTAAACATTTATTTACTCGTACAATATTCGTATCTGTCAAATTTTAGGTGGTTCAGCAAAATGTGTTGACCTTCAAACCGAAATTAGACAGGAAGGGAGTCTTTCTCGGATTCTTTGAAAACCTTTGAAAACATTATTTTGACGAATTGTCACAACTTATTTTAGATCAGCTTTAATACTTGTCTCGGGAAAATTTGGTTTATTGTCCATGAATTTCCGAGTTCTCATGCAAACGGTGTTTCTTTTGTTTTAGAATGCGCTTTGTAACTAGAGCATGAATAAGACTAAACTGAGCGTTCAAATATTAGTAATTTTTTAGATTAATACATTTCCTCACTAAAAGTTTAGTTGCAATGCATATTTTTTCAAGAATTCATTTTTGAAATGTAAGCCAGTTTCGCCATCTGCAATGCTTTCTCCCCTTTATTAAACATATTGATGTTATATAAATTATATGTTTTGTTTTAGGAAACACTGAAAGTTTCAGTGACAGAACACTTGCCACAATAACAATACTGGAGACGAAGTTGCAAATGGGTGCATGCATTGAAGATGCAAAAACACAGGCGAGTCAGATTGAGTCAGGAGATAGGTATTATGCAGCTTTTTGGTTCGGCATGTATTCCCGTCACTGTCTTATAAGCCAGGATCTGTTACCTCGTGATAAAAAATTAAACAGTTTCCCGTTTCGTTTGAACAAAGAGCTGCGATGCCAACATACCTCGTATAGTGATGCAGATACAAGAAACACTTTTCTGAAGGTTGCAGAAATGTTAGATCAGTCTGTCGATATTATCGGCCAGACAACGCATGATGAGACTTACAGAGGTGTAAGTACGTACTTGAAGCTTCACAAAGAAAGGGATACATTTGTTGAAGAAAGTTTTGTAAGTGTTTCAAAAAGTGTCAATGTCGGCCTTGAATTCGCACAAAATCAAGTTCTCATGAAAGTTTACGACTACAAAGGGGTAGAGATTAAAAATTACGTCGAAAACCAGTTTACTAGTCAAGACGAAGTATTAGGGAAATCTGTAAAAGCGTTTAATGTAGAAAGAAGGACTAGCGATCCAAATGATATAGCTACAATTATGTCTACATTAGACGTGAACAGGACAAGATATCCAGATAACCCTGCGCACGTTCTGATCATTCGCGAGATTACTCTCTCACAGCAAGAACTAGACGAAATGATAAAAGACCAAGCTAAATATTTTGAGGACTATTGTTTCTCATCATCCGATCCTAGGATGAGCGCAGAAAGTGTCAAATATGTTGGAGTTTTACTTATTTTCTATGCAGCGGCAATTTAAATGATCAAAGTTGCAAAGACATTTCAGTAAACTCTGTAAAATAAAATTGTACGTCGTTAAAACGAATATTAATATGAACGATGCTGAACGCTGAACCTTTTTATATAATATATATTGATATCATTATAAATACAAGACAAACATTTTACATATTTACTTGATGCAGCCCCTTTAAAATATGACAAAAGTTTCAGCGTTCTGATTTTCAATAAATAAACTTAAAATTATGTAAAGGATATTTACATGATTTGTTGTAAATAAATGTTAAACCATTTTGCAATTTGCAGACGGAAATAAATTACTTCTCCGTGTCAATTAATTCTCGATATACATACTTAGTTAATCGTTCTCGCTGTTGTATCAGTGTCCTTTTCATATTTCAAGTTTGTTAGCATTTGCTGAAGACAGTTTTGATTTGAGGACATTTTTGCAAGAAATGGTTAATTTGCCAAAATCACAAAAATACACCAAATATTACAGACTGTTTATTTTTTATTTGATTAAAATGGATGTGATAAATAATATATTGGTCATGTGTCGTTTTAAAATCTATTTTTGTGAGTCTGCGAAAATGTTGTAGAGAAATATTTATAACATTATCTTTCTATTTTATGCGAATTACATGTAAATTGCTCTGCGAGTGTATAGCGCTCGAACCTGAGATCATCAGTTGCAATAGTATGGTACATGCGATATAGGGGGTCTTTAATAATACATGCAAACTAATAAACTCTATAAATTTATAAAAGAAAATAAAACGAATGGGTTACAGTGAGAAAAACGTTGTTCTATTTAAATGTTCTTTAATTAAGCTTTTTTTCTCTGACCAATACATTTTGCCTATTTAAATAATCAAGTGTGCTTTTCTTTCCTATTGTCTTTTTCTACGTCGTTGTGGGATTTTAAACTTAATATTGTCAAGGACTTTTTTTTCAGGAAAAATTGATCCATACACAAGCCTCTTTTAATGACGAATGGGGCAGTAACCTTTTAAACAACGGTATGAATTTTACATGACACGGTCGGCGTTTTCATGGACTCGGGACCGACATATATAATGTTAAGTTATATTTCAGAAAGAGAGTCTCTCCCTTGCCAAATGATACATTTCCTTGAAAACATTTTGCCTCCTGATATATGTTTACGTGACTTAACCACGTGATAGTTTGCACGGTAAAAAATAAGTGAACTGTTGTTGATTTTTTTATGCAATAAAATTATTAAACTTGTCAAATCGTTTTTGTCCTTCTGCATACGACTGTTGCAATAAATTAAAATTTACAAGGTCTGTCTCTCTGTCCGTCTGTTTGTCTACAGACAGTCCTTTTTAATAAAATTTCGTACCTCTCGCATGTGCGTCTAGAAACGTTTGTGATCTTAACTGTGACATTGAGATTAATCAGGTTCTTTCCAGAAACTATACATGTATCTACCTAATTACATGAATTAACAAGTGTGCCAAGTTTAAAAGCTCTAGCTATTGTAGTTTTTAAGATATAAGTAGGTTGCACGCAAATTCTAACCAAAGCGGAACAGCGACGCCGACGTGAGAGTAAGTGCAATTAGAGCTCGACATATTCTTCGGATAGTCGAGCTAAAATGAACAACAAACTCACAATATTTCATAATTTATTCATTATTATTTTTGCCGTTATAATCTTATTTCTCAATCAAATAATCAAAATGACATCAAATATCCTATTTCCAATAACAATCAAGATCTTCGACAATGAACGTGACAGCCTTACGGGGACTTTGGTCTTTATGCAAACCACAACCAAATTGTGGCAATAATTTTCAACTTAATTGAAAATAATTGACAGCGCTTATTGGAAGACAATCACGTTATCAATAGAACTTGTGAATGGAACGAGATTGCAATTTTGCACCTCTGATTTGTTAAACTAACACCGCGTTACTTCTTGTGGCAGTTTTATGAAGATCTATATAAAGTCCGAAATTACCACATTAATAGTATGACGGGCTGAATTTGAGACTAATTTGGGGGAGATGTATGTCAATGTCAAATGCTGAAAAACCGAGACGAGCGGGTGACACTAGCTGCTTTGGAAATAAGGAACACATACAGTATTAGCATGAACGCCGGGTTTTGAAAAGTCATTGCAAGAAAAAATTTGCAGGTTTTCAAATGTGTAGACTTTCGGCCAAATTTGAATTGGAAAATTAGGTCTTGTGGTGACTTTAAATGCCTGTGTAAATCGTGAATGATTAGTTCTGTAAAACATTTGGTTGTGGTTTGCATAAAGCTAGACCCCTACAACACAGAAAGTACAACTGTTACAACAAAATGTTAGCTATGCAAAGTTTTTAGTCAGTGTAAACTTGCACGGGGTCCCAGCCTATGGCGGCAGCATCGGAAACTATCGCTTGCATGATATATAAACAGTGTGAACGTAAAGTGCATAACCTTGTGAAATCGTCTTTAAAAGCACCACCTTCCCTAAAACGAAAAGAAAGTATGATTTCATAGTAATATGAACCCGGATGGGATAATACCTTTAACCGCTACTTATATGTTTAAATACTTTTCCCCTATTTATTTTTTGAAAGACTTCCTGGCTCATTTAGTTTTTTTTGTGTGGGTGAAATTAAGGCTGAATTTGAGGAAGTTCAGGGAGTGCAGAAGGATTTGTTGTGGTACCTAACTCATATGTCCCTTGACAAAATACGAGCGAGTTCCATCAGTGCAGAATCTTTGACCCAGGTACTACTCCCCTTTTTATGGGGTTGCCCAAGCCAACTTTGTCGATAGCGTGGTCGAAGTGACATGGCTCTGAGTCGCCTTACGGTATAGATTCGATTCCTTAGTAAGTGTACGCAATTTCATTTGAAATTCAAAGTAGTGCTATTGGTTCAGTGTTACAGCAGAAGAAAGTATCCCGGTAAATAGGGTTTGTACTATTATCAGTAAATAATCTGTCACCGATGTCATGAAAATAATTGTAAGCACACAATGGGAATCGAACCTGGCATAGCCGCATAGCATCGACCACTTGACCGGTACAACCTCCAAAACGCTTGAGCAGGTAACTCTGATAAAGTGCTTGTCATTTTGCGACGCCGGAAACTAATTACATGTTGATAAACAGTCTTTGACTTATTTGACCGGCTTGCACTGTGAATTGTAAATGATTATCGGCCCACACTAGGAATTGAAGTAAGTAATATTACGTTTATCAGCCATGCAACCTTTCTATGGGGTTCTGTCGTAAGCGTGTTCAGAGTTACATGGTTAGGCGCTGCCGCCTTGCAGAACGGTTTCAATTCCCAGCATATGCAAAATCATTCTCCTAAATCTAGGTTCCACAAAAACTAGTCAATAAACTGAGAAAGGAGCAAAACGAGGTGCAGCACGTACACGAGAAAATTTACAAATGCAAAGGAAAACGATGAATAAAATAAAAAAAACAACAACTTCATTTAGTGCAGAAAGCCAAAAGTGGCCATATTGTCTTCGCTGTTGAAAACCTCATGCTTAATCGAAAACAAAAGTAAAAGAAAAGTTTTTTGTTTTAATTTTGGGGCTGTTTCAAAAAAAAGGCTGGTTTGGGTTTTCTTGATATAAAAATGTACAACTACTTTGCAGAGGTGTCTCATCATGCCATTTAAAGATTTGTGAAGTTTCATCAAAATAGCACCATCCGTTAAAAAAAAATTCTAAAATAATGGGCAAAAAATGTCAGGAGTGTGACAAAAATTAGTGTGACACTTTTCAAAATCACATTTGTTCAGACCATTATTTTACAAAAAGCTTGAGTAAAGACAAGTGTTAGTGTTGTTTTATTAAAATGTGCATTTATTAGGCATCAAATAATGATAAAATTAAGCATATTATACTTAAAGTAATCAAAATTTATGCTATTAAGTAAAGCGTGGTAGATTAGAAAATACCTCAAGAAAATCAATACATCTTTGCTTTATACATTTATAGGACTTTAAAGATTAATAGTACATAAGAAATGTTTTGTGTATCATTAAGTTTTATGTTTCTAGATGCAATAATTATAATATTATCACCTCTATTGAAATTATATTTGTCTGCAGCTCCCTTCAGAAAATGTCAGCTAAATTTGCCAGGAGTGTGACATTATGCACATATTGCAATATTCTGTCAACATATCCTTTACATGAAAACAAGAGCATGTTTTTTTTTTCTAGAAGTATACACTGGTCAAAAGTTCTAAGTGCACACTTTTTAATTTTGAATATCTTAAAGTAAACTTATTCAAATTGAATGAAAGTTTGACTTAAAGTTAATAATGATCAAACAACAATAATTTTTTGAAAACCGTGCATATGATTTACGTTTTACGTCATCCACGTCGGCATACGCTTTTTATGCATTATCCCCGTGCGGCAAGCGAAATTTATTTTTTTTACAATCGTTTTTGTTTTTCACATGTTCACCGACTCAAGACAAACAAGAAAAACACACCAACAAATTGTAACCATGGAACGGTTGACGTCAGCAGACAACGACATTGCCGTCAAAATTCTTTTCACAGGCACAACTTCAAATTTGTTGTAAAGAAATCTTGACGGTTTTCGTAAATGCAAAAGAAATACCTTATTTTGCATATTTTATTAATTTAAGAAGAAAATCAAACGATATTTTTTTCTAGATTGATTACGTTGCTTACGTTGAACGCTGATGTTACTCAATTACGTCATTAAATATTTACGTAAAACAACGTAAACTCGAAAAAATTAGTGTAAAATTTGTTGGATGTGTCCAATGAATAAAAATTTAAAACTAAAATTTATAGAAATTCAATAAACTTCAATATCGAATTATTCGAAAATGACGCTTATTCGGTCAAAAGGCGTATCCGAAAACTGGTCAATTTTACCGAAATGAATACATTTTTTTCGTTTGGAAAGGCTGTTACACATCTATCATAGAAAATTGTATCATTCCAAACTGCTAGACAATTCAAAAACTTTTGGCACAAAACATTGTGTGAACAAAGGAATTTTCTCCTTGAAATCATGTAAAAACGTTATGGATAAAATAAAGTTGAGTATGTTGGCGCATTGTGCCCAGCAGACCATTACAAAGCTACAGAAAGCTATTTCAGTGCAATGGAATGGCAAACTACAGTATTTCCTTTAAATCTGCGTGAAATTTAAATTATACAGAGATGAGAAAACGATCACAAATGATAGCCGATGCAATGATAATTAACTTGAGAATTTCTTTCTGAGAACAAGTGAGCTAAAATATTATTATTTTTTAATCTGGTTAAGCAGACTTAAAATTTTTGGTGTGCTTTAATAGAATATTGATTCTTCTTCATTGTAATTTACACTATTTTGAAAGATTCAATCAAATTATTGGAAAAATTAACATTTATCAAGTGTGCACTTAGAACTTTTGACTAGTGTATATCATGTTTTGTTAAATTGTGACAAACAAGAATGGCCTTAGTGAAACATTTTTGAGTACACTGCACTTATGTGGTTTTCAGGAGTGTGACACACTTTCTTAACAATATGAATTTTTTATCTTTATGCAATACCACAAGTTCTAAAGCACTTATATTTGATGCTTCAACATGTATTTTAACAGAAATACACATTTAAATAATAAGAAACAGTAATACTTGTATTTTAAGCACATAAATTAAAATTCTTTGATTTATTTAATATAGGTCAATAAAGCTCCATAAAATTTTTATTCTGCCACATATCAGTATAACTTGATTGATTTTGATCACTGTAAAGACTGTACAAACATATGGACCAGCCAGTTTGGACTTTTTATGAACTTAAATTCTTTACATTTTCTTTTTCACTTCACTTGCCATTTTTCAAATGACAATATCTCAGCAACCAGTTGACCGATTTCAAAAGTCTTTTTAGTTCTGTACTTAGTGTCAATAAGCAAAAAATACAGAATAACAAGTTTGGAATTTTTATGAACTTTAATATTTACTATTTTTTTCACTTTTCCAGCCATTGTTTTGAAACAGCCCTTTGACAAACGAAGCAAATTAAAAAAAACGTTTTAAATCATGGCTTTGGATCTGTTGAGGTTGTATTGTGTGCTAGTATACTGATCTTTCGCTTAGCAGATGGTGCTTGATTGTATGAATGCAATTCAGCGACTGACCTTACAATATCATGCATATATGTGATGTATAAAAGGTATAGAACGAAGAAGACAACTCGTGCATGTCAAATATGTAGTAAAGTGTATAGTGCATCAATAATCATACAGTTGTAGTCTATCTTGGAACAGAAGTTTTAACTTAAAACGCGTGGTTAATCACTGTATGTTTTACTCTGACGAATATCGCCAAGAAAGTTTAATTAACCTGATTGGTGTTTTCAACAACATTTCAATATTTTGGCTTTAAAGATCATTTTTGAGGTGAGGTTTTAGGCAGAGAGCAACAAATTCCTTCACCAAGCTAATATCATGCATTTCCAGTAAGAGAACTAAATTGCATAACGACGCGCATATAAGTGTTTTATGAAAGAATAGACTTTTCTACCCAAATGACGAAGTAAAAAGGAGGCAATGATGGCAATATCTTTATTTCTCTCTCTCATGATGTAAAGAGGACGGAGAGTCGTGTACAGTTTGTACACAAACATAAAAACTGTAAGTTATAATTTTGGAAAGATGTGGTATTTTGTGCATGTTTTGCTGGCAACATTTTTCTTAAGTATTGTTTTTGCTAAAAACTGATATTTTTTGGATAGATTTCTGCAGTAGCCTAATCCTTCTTAGTAGATTCAATGTTTAAATATTTCTTCTATAAACAAACTTTTCATATAGAAACTTGTAAAAACAATTTTTATAATTATGTGCTTAGTCGACGTGAAATAAAATAAACTAAACATAACTAAACATATAACTTCTGACCAATAAGAATCAAATGAATGAAATAAGGTACAAATTGAAAATCAAGGTATAGGCTATGTTAGACCGTATACGTCACAAAATGTATATGTCACACGTGTGTGACATATTCGGCCGAAATAATCACACCTGTCTTCATGTGACATATACGTTTGTGCAAATTAGCGATAAATGTCTGACCGTATATATCACACATTTCATACCATGAGCCAATTCTAAACATCGTTACCATTATCTTTGTCCGCAGCAGCAGCAGCAGCAGCAGCAGCTTGCCCTCATTAACGTCAGCGAAACATCACCATCAACAGCATCATCACGAGACATTGTAAATCCATTGTAACGTTTTCGACTTGCAGATATGCCATGTAGGCCTACAGTAAGGGGCCACAAGAACTTTAACACAAATAGTTTTAATAGACGAGAAACTGACATCAAGTTTTTAAATCAAATAAAAACAGTAGGATCTTTTTTATAACTTTAATAAACAAGAAACTGACATAACTTAAACAGTTATTTAAAAGAACATCACATCATTACACGTAAAATATCTTTTTTAAATGAAAAACAACAACAAGATAACGACATAACTTAAGTTATTTTAAAGAGCATAACACAATTAGATCTATATTCTAACTACATACTTTGGAAATCATATAACAATTTACAGGAAAAAAACCTACAAATACCCTGTCGACGTCACAATTTCGCTATCAACAGTGATTTTAAGAACACCACACTATTAGACGTAAAATTAGCAACATCGTGTTGTCGCCATGTTGCATGATGATGATGATGATGATGATATTAACAATATCAGCACTAGATTAATGTTATTTAACATTTTAAATAAATCAATTTTTATAAACCTTTTTTTATTTTGACACATTTTTATAAGTGACATATACGTTTTGATGAGCGTGGAAAAACTAATTCCAACCGAATATGTCACATTATATGTCCCATATTCGGCTGAAGGGTGTGACGTATTCGAACGAATATATCACAACGCGTGACGTATTCGACCGAATATATCACACGTGTGACATATACGTTTTGTGACATATACGGTCTAACAAGGTTATACATATATTAGAAGGAAATTTTAAAACAATTCATTTTCCAATTAAATCGCTGGGTTGATCCCTACATTGGAAGGAAAGAACTGTTGTTCTTTTATTTTATCTATCTAAAATAATATTATTTTTAAAATGTAAAAAAGGAACTTTCCATGTTCAGTCGTTTGCACACCAGCGTTACGGAAAGAGAAAAAGAGTAACCAATGTACTAATTTATGACCATACTACAAAGAATAGAAGGAAAGTAAAAATTAACATAGAGTTAAATCCAATAACACAGCTATTGGACAAAAACAACACCGATGTTCCATATGACACAACAGACAAAACAAATCAAACATGAGAATATTGCCGTATTGGAACCATTAGTGGCAATATAAATATTGGCCAATGGAGAGGTAAACATAATTATTTAAACGTGCACAGTCTATCCAAAAAGTACGGATTTAAATTGTTTTTCTTGGAAAAATATTTGGTTGCGCTCAACCCGAGGCTAAACGGGGAGAAACATACATCTTTGATTAATTATCAAATAAAGTCTATTTTGGAACGTTTACGTAGAAATTAAAAGACGAATTGTGCAGTCACTAATTACTGATGATAATTCACAAGGTCAAAATGAGTTTGAACAAGAAATATCTTTAAAAAAGATAAACGGCGTTGATGGAAAAGATTTTTATATATAAGAAAGAAAGAAATAAAGACCGTGCAAAAATTTCGTCTGGTGATAATACGTCGATTAAAGAAGAATGTCTAACATTAACTGTACATTCAGTTTCAATAAAATACCTCTTGTAGAGTTAGCACTAATGATGAATAAATGTTATTAAAATACAATAAATGAAAATAATAACAACTTCTTACAAGAGCGAAATCTACCAACTTTTACGTAAATTAACTTTAAAAGAAAGTGTCCCTCGCGAGTATTGAACCCGTGGCCTCCGCTTGAGAGGCGAGTGGGCTAACCACTACACCAATGCGTTTTGAATTTCTGGACTTGAAATTAACAATCAGTATCAAAGGAACGAGAAAGGAACCAGTAAGAACCAGAAATATCTGCACTTTTCTGTCGTTTTACACTGTGTATTGTACTCGAGTGTTTACCTGACACCTTAGACTAGCCACTAGTCTGATAATTAGTTTGTTTTGTCTTTTTATTTTTTTTTATACATCATAACAGACTTTTATTGTAGCCAGTCTATTTTCTATCATACTGCATTTAGAGAGATGTCTGAAGTTCAGATAGAGATGTAGACTGGCTCAAGATAATTAGTTGGAGAATTAATAAAAACAAAATACTTCATCGCCTGGAATCCAGGCTACTGACACCTATGAATATTCCATATAAAATCGTATTTAAGCCATCAATTGACTTAACTGGTTATTTATACCGTAAATATCTTTTTCTCCAATACAATTAACGCTTTTTAAAACGAAAATGCCCGAACATATAAGCGCCAGGTAAATACTTACACACAATAATAAAATCGTTACGGTAATCATTAACAAAACCCACTAATAACCAATCAAAATAATCTATTTGATTTTCCCGCTGCATAATAAATTTTATTTACAATATTTCATTGGTCGAAAAACTAGGTCAAAAGTGAGCTTAGACAGCTAACGCCGAAAAAGAGTTTATGAAGTTTTATAGGGAAATCGTGTTTAAGAACAAAGAATCTCGATTTGTTTCTTTTATGACTGTCGTCGTGTTCTTGCAGATTTGACTCCAGGGGATCTGGACTGGGAAAGGTCATTGAGAACCCACATTTTTGCTTGACGATGCTATATGTTTTATCTGTTTGTGTGCTTTTGCATGCATCGTCGAGTTTTTGGGTGCATTGGCGCTAATTCCCAAAGACAACCTGTCTTTGTTTGTTCTTCTAAAAAACTGCTGGGGCAAGTTTAAGGTTGGTGCACACTATAACCTGGTTTAAAACCCCAGCCGCAAATTGTTTTGCCACTGACCGTTCCAATGCGGTAAACTATCCGGTTCTTATTTTCGTTTATTTGTTTTGGTGTCTATTTTAAAATTGATTATTTTATAACCGATTCTTGCTCAAGGTTATAAAGCTGAGCATGGAAACCAGTCTCAAATCTCAAGCATCTGAGGCTGAAATGGCGACCTTCAACCTTCAACCGCTATCTTTTCCCCTCTACCTTTAGGCTGTGTGGGGAGGCTGTGTCTGCTGGAAGTGGTCATTCTTTATATTCATTTTTTTCACTATTATATTTAACGTTAACAATAGGAGAACGTGAAACTGACTATAAATTTTCATTAGAAATTTAAAGAGATTCTAATTAGACGGAAAACAAGCTATTAAAAGAGAAAAAAACGTACATGATATAATGAGTTGTGCAGAAAATCAATGAGAATTTATTGATAAGCCAAATGACCTCATTCAAAGACAACCACTATACTTACCGCAGTGTTTTTACCTTCTCATTGTACCCACAGGTGCTTGGAAGACGGACCCCGTATTCTCCAAACAGGCCGCCCCCCCCCCCCCCCAAAAAAAAAAATAAAAATAAAAAGGGTCTACACGGGGTCTATACTACATAAACTCATCTTTTTTGTTTTGTTTTGATAGATCGGGATCGATATCAGTCTATCCACACCGAATTTACTATCAAATACCAAGTTCTCTGAAAATTCGTGTTCCGACTATATAAGCCTAATAAGGTTATTAACAAAACCTCCATTTCCGCCATTGGCGTCAAGCCCAAATGTAAACAAAGATTTAAAAATCGGCACATCTCAACAAATATTGCACTAACCTTAACAAATATGGTATCCTTGGAAAACTTATCTTGTCCTCTGTTGAATTCCGTCGAGCATCGGCTAGGAAATTTAGAACATAACATCCATTTTTTAATTTTTCCGATGCACCTGTGAAAATTATCGCCTCGGGACAGAGTTTGGTTACAATGAAAGTATATGAGTGAATTTTGATTGGACGAGCGATAATTAAAGGAGCTATTTTTAGCCGCGGAGTCTATCGCGTAACATATTCTTGCGCCGGCTCTCAGTCAGTTCCCGCACTTCTGTTGAAAGGTGGCAAAACTTTTTGTCTTCAAGTTCTACAAACTGTAAGTAATGTTGAGCAGTCAGCAGTCTCAGTTTTATTGTATGTGTTTGTCCGGGCATAATGTGTTACTTACTGGTCAAGGTGGGACAGGGAAAACATACGTTGTTAAAGAGGTGATTCAGAGTCTTCGTCGGACCAAAAAAATGTCGCAATAACATGTACAACTGGAATAGCTGCTACTCTATATGCAGAATTTGGAGGTGAAACACTTCATAGGTTCTGCGGTATAGGGGATACACGCTTGAAAAAAAAAGAGTTGCTTGCAATAATGAAAACAGACGAACGGTATGCCGCGCAAGTTAACAAAATTCGTAGTGTAGATTGTTTAATAATTGACGAATGTTCCATGATGAGCAAACGATTATTTGAGTATGTTGAATTTATTTGTCGAGGTGTTCGTGGGAATGATAGATATTTTGGTGGAATGCAGGTGATTGTCTGGGGATTTTTTCCAACTGCCTCCAGTGAAAAACGAGTTATATGGTGAAACAGGTCACCATTGCTTTACTTCTGCATTTTTTAAAGATGCAATCCCACATCATGTGCAGTTGGAAAAAGTTCATAGACAATCAGACAGCCATTTAATTTAGGCAGTAAATGACCTGGAGAAGGGTGATATATCAGATAAAACTTACAATTTTCTTAATTCGTTAAACCAAACTGCAAAGTTTGACAGATCCCCTATCCACCTTTTTGCAAGAAATATTAAGAAGGATTTGTTTAATTTTGATAAAATTATGCAATTTGAAGGGGATTTGAAAACATACCATTCTACTGATGAAGGGGATGTTCATTACCTTAGATCCATTTCTGCCCCCAAAATACTTGCATTAAAACTTAAATGCCCTGTTATGTTACTTGTTAATCAGAGTGCCAGTTTAGTGAATGGTCTGCTTGGTGAAGTTTTAGATCTTCAACATGATTCAATACTGGTACATTTTCCAAAACTTGATTTAACTGTTCCCATTAAAAGGTTTACTTTTACAGAATTTGACCCAGTTACAAGAAACATTTTAGCCAAAAGAATACAATTCCCTCTAAGTTTGGCATTTGGCATAACCATTCACAAATCTCAGGGAATGACTCTGGATAATTTAGTTATTGATTGTGAAGACGCATCAATTCCAGGTCAAATAGGTGTTGCTGTTGGTCAAGCTGTCTCTGCGGATAAAATACAAATTATAAACTACCACAAAAAACTGGTAAGAAAGCACCCTGATGAAGTTTATGAGTTTTACAAAGAATGTTCCTTCCGTATATTACCAGAAAAATCATGTTGTACTAAAGTTACTGTACCAAGCGAAATTGAAGAAGAGTTATTTCTTCCCTTTATTCCTGCAAATGAAAGTGGCAATTCAGACACAGAAACTGATGAAGAATGTTTCATGTATGATAATGAACATCCTGATACTGCAAGTACTCTTGATATATTGTTTAAGGTTTCAGAAGAATTCAAGGATACTCCTATTGAGGATTCTTTTAATAAGTTTGCTAAAAAGGTTAAACATCAACCTGAATATCTTGGTCATTGGATAAATATGCAAGCTACTAAGCTGCAACAAATAACAATAGAAACATTTCCAAATGTAGGTTCAAAGTTGTCAGAAACAAAAAATGCCACAAAATTTTGCACATCTGTAAATGCATACTTGTGCAGTGAGCAATACTTACATTCATGTAAGTCATTGCTTTCATTATATGAAGAGACAGAGTCTGTCATGCAAAATTCAGTTTTAAGGTAGAGTATGCCTAAAAAATTCCCGCGTTTTTTGGCCGATTTCGGATTATTACGTCACAGAACTTTCGGTTTATAAATTTTATTATTTTTTTACTCTGTTTAGTTTAACTATTTGAAAAGGCATTCTACGTAATGGAAATTCAATAATATAAAGAAATTTTCACCTCTTTTTAAAAAATAGAACGTTTTTACAAGAAATGTGATTATTGACGGATGGTACCGAATAGTTTACGTCATTACGGAAATTGTACGGAAATTGCCGAAATGGGCCGAAATCGGCCAAAAAACGCGGGAATTTTTTAGGCATACTCTACCTTAACTTCTGTTGTTTTTTATTTACAAAAGAAAGAACTTAAACATTTATTGGAAACCTTTACAGAAAATGATACAACAGAAAGAATATTACCTACAGAAAAATCCTCTCATGGCAAGGGTGTTATCAGATATGTTGGAGGTTATTGCATAAGTAAAATCAAACACAAATACCAAAAAAATATACAGAATTCTCTATTTAATCCAAAACAACAATCAAAAATGAACACTGCTAGAAAATATGTTGATTACTTGGGTCAATTAATTACATCATACAGCGATTTGCTGCAAAACTCTACTTATCAAGAATCACTCTCCGAAACTTCACGGAGACAAAACATTCGTGAAAGTCTCATCAATATTAAAGACAGTGCCTTTATTTTTTTCTGTAATGTCAGCAGTGCAGTCATAAAACTTGAAAGCTTTTCTAATTTGTATGAGCATGGTGGAGGACTGCATAATTTTATTAAATCTAATCTTGAGAAAGACTCTGCTTTGCTAGCAGAATGGTTTTCATTATTCAATACTGAACTGGAAGCAGTTTCTGATAGTGAAGATGATTCAGGCATTATTATCACTTCTTTTTTTTACAGAACCTATATGTAGAAGTTATCACTAGATTTTTAAATGTTTCTGTTTCACAGTTTCGCAAGGAATATCTTCTGCATGTTAAACGTGAAAAGGGTAAGGCTCATAGAAAAAAGGTAGTGACCAAAAAAAATTCCAAAAGTGCCAAAAAACTCTCTCTAGATTGTATTAGAAAAGATAAGTCTAAAGGAAGACAAGTGTCTCATTTTCATCTCAAAGCAAGTGTATTAGAAGACACTCAATATTTTCATGACAAATGTTATACTAAGACAGATCTTTTATTGTTTTGTTGTGCATATGATCTTACCCCCCAAAAAAGTGTCACTAAACAAATTTTAAATGATTGTTTAGTGGAAGTTATTAAATCGTGTGACTGCATGCTCACACCACAAGTATTTGATGAACCAAGTGGCCCATCAGATGCTGATGTGGTTTCAGTTGATCCTGAGACAAATATACAGTCACCAAGTATTACTGAAAATGACCCACCTTCCCACAAGGGAAAACACTTAGTCTTTATGTGATATTTTAGTTGTTCTTTTTCATTAATGATGATTATTATGTACTCTTATAGTTGTTTTTTATTACATTCAAAGGTCAAATAAAATATGTTGCATAATGACAATAGTGCTAAATAAATGTGTTCCATTTCACATAACTATTGTTTAAGCCTTTACTCTACCAATAGGCCTTTATCACTGGGTAAACAGTGTAGATCCAGTTAAGCTGGCACATCTGAGATCAAGGTTATTAAACTGAGCATAGAAACCAGTCTCAAATCTCAAACATCTGATTGGCTTAAAGGGCGTCGAAAACAAAGCTCTTTCACAGTTTCACTAGTTTTCCCAGATATCGAAAGGAATGTGACAAAACAATGATACCCTTAAGATGTTTGTTTTTGTTTTTTTGGAATTGACGAAAACGTTCAAGTTTATTGAAAAATTATCACTTATTGACAAAATTATTTTCATAAATCAATATATATGGAGTGAGTGGCAAATCGCTGCGTTCCTAGTCTACCAGTGTGTTCATTTTTTACATTTTAAAAAGTTCTCGCACCTAATGAACGTAAAATTAAGCGTTTCAACGGTTTATATGGTGGAAAATAGCACGAAAAGTGTTTCATGTCGTCTCGTGTGTTCATTTCCTTGTGTTTGTCAGATTATTACCGATATCAGAGAAAACTGGGGACATGTGAAAACCATTTGTATATTATGTGCTGAAAAATCTGCAGAAATAAGAATGTCTCAAGCAATATAATGTCGAACTTGCGACACGAAAGCATGCACGTGTGTGTCTTTCCACAAGATGCGAGTAACGTATTTTCGTCAGCCCAGGGTCGAATGTAAGATTTCCAGAAATGAGTCTATGGAACTTGAATGATAATTTCCCACTTCATATTCTATTAAATCGACATTAAAATTTAACAGGGCAAATCTAGTTTAGCGGAACTTAATATTTCAGTACAGAGCATAGCTATTGATAAAACTGCTAGGTCATTTGCCAATCGAATTTCAATAATAATGAGTTTTATAGGGGGAAGGGGGGTGGGGGTGGGCAACCGCCTGCACACACTCCCACCCCCTTCTATCGCTCAAACGCAGCTGGGATTTTTGTTTATTTTTTCACATCTGCATCGTCTGCTTAATAACCAGATTCTATCCATTAAATATTGCAGCCCCATAAGGGTGTTCGAGCTAGCCATCTGAACACCATTTAGGATCCGCCCCTGCCCTCTGATCTCACAATTTCACAAGCTCAGCTATTTCGGCAAAAAATGGCAAAAGAATCTTATCAACCTTGACTCGTTAACTGGTATCAGAACCCGCAATGATCGTTCTGCTACATTACGGATCCACCACTCTGGACACCAGTCCTGCAGTTTACCGGTACGTAAACTTTGTTGTTATCGCCCCATAACCTCGCTGGCAGTTTAATTTATTTATTCATCGAACAGTTAGTTCAGAATATAATGGTTAATGGGGACTCCCGCCCCCACGCTCTTGCTAGCATCAAATTATTTAACCTTTCCTCCATAATGTATACGCAATTTAACGTATGTGGGATCAGTGTAGATCCAGATCGGCCAGCACATCCGTGCCATCTGACCAAGATCTACACTGTTCATATTTTGGTCAGCAATAAATTAAAGAATCAAAAAGCTAACAGTTTAGATCCTGATCAGTGGCAATGTAGTGCCGGTTTATCTGGATCTAAAATGTTCGCCCATGCAATAAAGTTGTATCTATGGAGGAGACTGTAACTATATAATTATTACGCGAGCTCTATGTAAACATTGCATTATAGCCCACCACTTCAGTAAGGTAGTTTATTTACATCCAACAGCCACATTTTTAATATTCATTATAACAAAATATACTCACCAACTTAACGAAAACATGTTAATATGCAGTTTCAAACGTTGAGCAGCTTCATCAACCGTCACTGAACTATTCGATTAAATTTTTAAATACACGCGGTAATTTTCCAGCTAAAAATAGCTCCTTTTATTATCGCTCGTCCAATCAAAATTCACTCATATACTTTCATTGTAACCAAACTCTGTCCCGAGGCGATAATTTTCACAGGTGCATCGGAAAAATTAAAAAATGGATGTTATGTTCTAAATTTCCTAGCCGATGCTCGACGGAATTCAACAGAGGACAAGATAAGTTTTCCAAGGATACCATATTTGTTAAGGTTAGTGCAATATTTGTTGAGATGTGCCGATTTTTAAATCTTTGTTTACATTTGGGCTTGACGCCAATGGCGGAAATGGAGGTTTTGTTAATAACCTTATTAGGCTTATATAGTCGGAACACGAATTTTCAGAGAACTTGGTATTTGATAGTAAATTCGGTGTGGATAGACTGATATCGATCCCGATCTATCAAAACAAAACAAAAAAGATGAGTTTATGTAGTATAGACCCCGTGTAGACCCTTTTTATTTATTTTTTTTTTGGGGGGGGGGGGGCGGCCTGTTTGGAGAATACGGGGTCCGTCTTCCAAGCACCTGTGATTGTACCATAGTATGGGGAACAGGTGACTAGAATGAAATTAATTAAAATTTTTGTTTCATATTTCTTGAGGCAGGATATATTTTGAGATAGTTATGTTATTTAAGAAAGTTATGTTACTCAACACGTTTTGATTGCAATTCCCCTTACAGCTGGTTAGCCACGGTGGGAAAAGTAAACGGGAATTACGCAAAGTGCGCGGAAATCGATACGTCATACACAATTGGCTGCATCTAGGGTCGATTAGTTGTCACACTTAACTTTGTTAAACTTTACTGTTTAAATCATGATGCCTTTGGTATTTTCAATCTAAATGAGATTATTTAAACGGTAGGTAATTAAATATTTATGTAGATTTGCTATTGTTTTTACTGCTGAAAGTATACTGTATAATTAAGTATTCGAATAACGAGTTCACGAGAATGCGGAAACATGATGAAGATTCGTGTTTTGAATTCATACCTTATTAAAATATTCGTATTTTTTCAGATATTTGATTTCAAAACATTAATAAACTAAACAGAACATTAATAGGGTTTGTTTCGGTGAATGTCGTGAATGCCAAAACCTTACATTCTGCCACCGGTAGCTGCACCACTCATGAGAATATCAGTTTATTAAGAGGTCGCAAACATTGCAAGTGGCGAAAACTGGCTAAAATTTCAAAAATGAATTTTGGGGAAAAAACTGTTTGCAACCTAGATTTTAGTAAAGATATGTATTTAGCTTAGGATGTAGTTAATGCAAGCACATACTAAAACAAAAGAAGAAACCGTTTGCATGAGAACTCTGAAATTCATGGACAATTTACCAAGCAACTCATGCTGGTCTACAATGTTTAGTGCCATTTCGTCAAAATAATGTTAGGGTTTTCAAGAAATTCAAGGAAAATTTACTTCCTAGTTCAAACCGAAAGTAGATTTCATATTAGTAAATAAAATCAATTTCCTTTATATAAGCAATGCTGTTTGAAAAAATGAGCATTACATAGATTGTAGCATTGAGAATCGATAGCATTTTTAATATTTTGCCATTTTTTACCAGTCAAGAAAAGCACTGTTGACAATTTAGTATGAATACATTATCTATCTGCATTTGGAGAAATATAATTTCTAAATTTCATCAATATCAATTTTGTACTTCATACAAGATTTACCGATAAACAAAGTATCGTGTTGCAAAGATCCATATAATAATGATTGCAACGTGCATGTAGTAATATAATATATTTTCGGACGGCATTGTATAAAGTTTTATAATTATTCACAAACCATACGCCTAATTGAGTTTGAATAAATTGTGCATTGGTATTAATAACTTTTTAATTTTTAAACGGAAGACAGATCAGAGCTTAAATGTTGTATACCTATTTATGTTAATAATATTTAAGAGGAGACAAACATTCATAAACGCATAAATTATAGAGATCTTATGTTTGGCATTTGGAAAATTGGAAAACTTCTTACTATTTTATTTGCTTTTTAAGTGTTTCTATGTTGCTCTATCGCCTAATTGTTAAGGGTATCTTTTTTTATTGAATTATGGGAAGGATAGGCGTCAAAACGAGGTCTTCACTTTCTTGCCACTAACAGTTCCACTTTCTTGCCACTAACAGTTCCACGAGTTCAGTCTGTATAGTTGGTTTCGTCTAAGTGTCTTCTTTTATTTCTTTTGTTGGTATTCTTTGTGACTAGCTTTAAACTCTGTGTTATTAACCGATACATACCGGATCGTAAGTGTTTGTCATTTTCACACCCTACACAGATTCATACCTTTGTTTAGTGATATTGAAAGTATAATAATTATGCATTGTCAAAAACTATAATAATTTCAAACTGTATATAAGCAATTTCGATGACATATAGATTTAATGCGATACAATCAAATCATATTTGTTGGTGTTGTCTTCCATGACAATTTGCGTTGTGAGATGTGTCTCTTGCGTTTTGAATATGCTCATAACAATTTGTTTATTTATTACTTTTAGCTGAAAAGTCTGTCAACTTTCAAGAGATGTACGAAAGACAATAGAGATAAAAGACATCACTACTGTAGCTTCAAACGAGTTGAAATATAAAAGCAATTAAAGATTCAAGTACAACTACAATAAAGACATTACAGAAATATTAAAAGATAAAGTTATAGATAGAGAAACTCAATAAATGTCAGCAAAACAAGAAGAAAGCAAAATGAAGAAATCAGTAGCAGGTAATGAAATGTTTTGTTAGTTCTTTGGTCGTCCCCTTTTTACAGGTAACATGTTTCAACACTTCTGTGGTTTCGCCAGAGAAGAACAAAACATTCATACACTTCTTTGCGCTTACATTACTTTCTGCAATTAATTTTTACAGGTTTTACAAATTTCACACCCTTATCTTGGGTTCAAAATAGTATACTCAGGTTTTATAACAGGTGACGTCATTTCATCATTTTTCTTTGTTCTGGTCGTAAGTAAATTGGTGGGGAAGGGAACCCTCACGGCAACAGCGCCTAGCCACACAATGCTCATTACGCTACCTATTGTGATAACCGGGACAACAACATACCAGAAACCGATTATTTACTGAGAACGTTACAGACTTTATGTACGGGGAGACTTTTTACGGCCGCCATACTGTATAAAATATAAAATGAACTGGCAACCGTAAAAGACATCAGTTTGAAGAATATTTATTGTAAATATGTCTTACAAGTTGATGTCTTCAGCCGATCTGATTTTGCTGCAATTTGATTAAATTGTACCCGTTAATCAAATTATTTTTCCATCTACAAAATATCTTTTAAAACACATTACCTGACAATTTTGGAAACATTACAACGGGGTTTATGCGAACGATGAGGTAACACCAATTTCTACAGTGTTAATTATTTATTTTAACACTTTTTTGCATTTTTTTAACGACCGCCTAAATTGTAATGAAAAATCTTTACAAACCAGCTATCCTTTATTAGGATAAATGTTCTTTTATACTACTGTGTAGATATTGTAAAATTGCATTTAGTTATAAAACATCAATGTCAAATTTAGAAAAAATAACTTCAATGTAAAATAACCATGGAAATTATTTTAAGTATCCTATTCCTGTTTGAAAGTAGTATCTTGCATTTTATATCTGTAAACTGTTATCTGTTTCTTTAAGAAAAAAGGAAGTTGCCTTGTCCTGATAAGCAACGCGTAAAAAGACGTTCTAGAGAGGACGATCAGCCTAAATTCGATGAGCACCAAGGACTTGACCATGAAGGTACGTGTAATTCACAGGTATTAACGTATACTGTAATACAATGATATATATGATGAACTTCATTTCTTATGCAAATGCCCTTCTCTGATTGATCTCTTATAAGTCAAATATAATTACACTTATAGAATTATTAAAGTGTATTATTAAAAATTATCTAGTTAAACTAAGTTTATTCCTAAACTTTCTTCCAATCGTCGAAATATTTTGATTGAGAAAAAGTGGTAATTTATATGTATAGCAGCTCATCCCCTAACTACTTTTAATGTGTTTTAGAATGTTTACGGTAATTATTTATTGTCGTAATCAGTTGCATCATATAAGATATGTTGTTAATTAACGATGAACATATTGTACAAGTTAACAAAGATTGTCTCGTCTTGTCTTGATAAACGTTGAACCTGGTAATAAAAAGTAAATCCATGATTTATATTTACTTTTAGGTTTTCTAATACTGCCTTTGTAGAGATTTTGAAATGGTCGTAATACTTGCATATGTCTGTCTGTGTCGTGGTTATTTAATTGTTTCATGAAACAATTGCTTTTATAACTCTCCATACAAACATAACGCGTGTGAAAGGTACGCATCCATGTGCATGCTGGCATTCGCTGGAGGCGATCTATTACATATTACTTACCCTTGGGTAGATCTTAAATAGGTTAATTACAATTGCTTTTTTATGATTCCATTATAAAAAGGGTGTAAATGTTACAGATCTCAAAGAGGACCTGATCGTCCACTACTTGAATGCGGAATCAATGATCCCAGTTGTTCCCTTAGTAGAGGATCGCAGTGTTCCGCTGGTAGACTTCTATGTGCACCCGCCATTGTTTGCTTTCTTCAAACCCGTCCCATTTGCACGAGTTCAAGAATTCAGAGAAAATGGGAGAAGTAAATTCCATGATAAAATTGAAATTAATTCATACAAAGAATTGTTTGGCAATGATGACGATGGTCGGTTTAGAAGAATCTATTTAACTGCAACAGCTGGGATGGGTAAGACCTCATTCTCACAAAGATTAGCCATGACATGGTGCTACTCCCATAAGTCTGACCAAAACCTGTTAAGCAGATTCAAGACTGATGAAATAGAAACAATGAAGCAATTTGATCTGTTATTTTTGTTACACTTACGTGACTATCAAAATCGTAAGGACATTGATGTCATGATTTGGGACTTGATTTCAAATAATCTCAGTAGAAGCAAACAATACACAGAACTATTTTTGGAAGATGTTCTACATAACCGGAAGTGTCTAGTCATTCTTGACGGTCTTGATGAGTGGGGTTATCCCGAATCCACAATACCAATAAACAAACATCATAACAGTTGTACGGTGGTCACAACCACACGATCATGGAAACTAAGCACTTTGAAGCTGGCACCACAACACATTGACCGACTATTGGAAATCTCTGAACTTGATGAACAAGGTTCTAAAGAACTTGAGTCAAATGCAATACGAGTGCTCAATGAGACAAGAGACCGTAATAAACCACCGAAAGATATATCTAACTTTAACAAATTACTTTCGTCGCTTCAAATAGGAGCAATTCGCAATGTTCCTTATGTTAAACTTCAGCTAATTGCCCTGTGGTTTGATAATAGACCAATAGGTAAATCAAAATGTGAAATTTACAGTAACGTTATTGAACTTACTCTAGAAAGAGGGCTGAAAAAACTAGGAATCCAA
Source organism: Corbicula japonica (assembly GCA_038501625.1). Classification (NCBI taxonomy): domain Eukaryota; kingdom Metazoa; phylum Mollusca; class Bivalvia; order Venerida; family Cyrenidae; genus Corbicula; species Corbicula japonica. The sequence continues at coordinate 223,696 of JAZAYU010000506.1, read as the reverse complement.
GCTAACCCAAAACCTCCGAATGAATTTTTTTACGTCCCAAATTGCATTAAGAACAACAATTTTTCTTTGAGTTACATTGATTTATTGATGGCGCTCGCAAAGTTAGCGTTTGTAACATTATTTAGCAAACCAAAAGAATCCACATTACTTTTTGACGATAAAATTGCCTTGAAGTATCTTGAAGACCAGAACAAACAGTTTTGCATGAAACTTGGACTCTTATCCCAAACAGAAGACTCGCGCTGGGTTTCAGCAAAAACTTATAGACTATATTTTCATCACAAATCGGACCATGAGTTCTATGCGGCACTTTATATATCTTCGGAGAATACGGAAATGGACACTAAGAAGATTGTAGTGGAATTTTGTCAGTCCCTCCAAGACATTTTAGAAATATCAAATGTGTTCACTTTACTTTCTGGTATGAACCCAAAAGCATACTCGAATTTATCCCGTCAGCTGCAAGACGTTGTTGCAAGAGACCAGCTTACGCATGAATACAGACAAACAATTGCTCTACCAAGAAGATGGGAACCTGATTATAAGAGAAACATCATGAGGTCTTACCAGTCAATGCAACTCGCGTGTTTTCAAGAAAGTAAGAATGACAATGAAGGGATATCAATTCAGGTTCAAGATATTATCCTCGATCAGAGCGACTTTACAGGCGATGACCTATCAGCATTAACAGCAATGACGCAGTCCAATGTATGTAATGCGAAGTCTTTGTATATAGATACGGATAATCTGAAAGTTAACATCAAAAGCTTTCTACAGATGCTTGAACACAATAAACCCAATACATTAGAGAAGTTTGGATTTGACGGTGCGACTGGAGCTGAATTAGGTATTTCTACAATATTTAGCTCAGCTCTTACACTGAAATGTTTACAGCTGGTAAACATAAACATCGATATCTACATCCCATTTTTCAAAGATCTGATGAATTTACTAGCTATAGATATCCGTTTCATTGAATTAACTCATGAACAACTTGAACAACTCTACGAATTGTTGGAGAAAAGAAAAAAACTGACACAAGTCCGTCTTTCATATATAATCTGCACTACATGTAACCATGGAAAAGCATGCCCTGGTGTCAGCCTGAACTTCTCACATCATGACCTGTTAAAGAGGTTAGAGCTATGGATAATACCTCTTGATGACTTAAAAGTAAACACTAAAAGTCTTGAGAGGTGTCTCTTTTATGGTGCTTACAAGGAACAGACAGCAATTTCATCTTTGTTGACAGATTTAAACGGAGCACCAGCTCTAAGGTACATAGAACTGTGGGTCGTTGAGAAGAACTCTGTTGATAAGCTAGTTCGCACCATCTCAACATTAAAGCAACTGCAGGAGCTGCAGCTGTGGAATATAGATCTCGGTGAAAATAGGTTGTTTCTATCGCCTGACATGAGTAGACTAGAATGTATTGACCTTTATCGTGTGTCAATGACGACTTCAGCATGGAGAAGATTTTTTCTAGAATCACTCCGCAAACTTTCGGAGTCACAGTCTGTTAATGTGGATTTAGAGCATTGTTCGGGACCATCAAGGAAAGAGTGGGAGGATCTGGTCGACGAACTTAAGGGGTATTATTCATTAACAAAGCCGTATATTGATCAGTATACATCTTTTGCGATTAAATCTGTGAAGTTTTGACGTTCGAAGAAAATAATGTTCATGACACGAGACTGATGTTTCATTTGATACATGTAGTATTGGGGAAATGAATTATTTGATGACATTTAATCGGGTTCTTCCCAATGATATAACGTTTCCTTAAAGGTAAAAAAGTTTTGAATATTGCAGAAGAATATAGTTTTAGTAATTATAAACCGTAACAATATTGTTCTAAGCGTTATTTATGAATTCTTTATTTTACTTCATTTATAATTGATCCTAACGTCATGATTCGCCCAACGTCATGATTCGCGCAATGGAGAAGCACGAAGAAGTATCAGAGATCTTTCCATTATATACAAAAAGTACGGCTGATTTTTATTCATGAAAAAAATTGTTACATGAACACGGGTAGGGTTGCAAGTCTCATTTTTCTTGTAAGGTGTAAATTTATAGCAAATGTAAAATACATGTATCTATAAACTTCAATTTCTCATTATTGCAAGAGCGCAACTGAGACTTGTCTGCGATAGTTCGATTAAATTTAGCAAAATCTACCTTTAGCCTTCCTATTTTAGCTTTAGGTGTTTTCTTTTACATAATAGGCTCCTTTTTCGGTTTTCTTACACATCAGTGCTTATTGCAAAAGAGTAAAAGTCAACTAAAATGCTCATTTATGAGTGTTTCTACGACATAGAACAAAAAAAATTGAGATTGGGATGTTTCTCCGACAAAACGGCGCACCTATTCTCTAAAATAGAATTGATACATTAAATCGTATATGAATGACAAAACATATGTTTAATGATGCACACTTCCGGACAAGTTTCTTCCAGTTTTACGACGTGACGTGATGAAATGCTAAAAGGAAACTCAAATGTTCATCGTAAATGTAACGTAAGATTTTCAATTGCATCATGTATTGCTCCTCGCGTTACCTTAAGTGAAGAACGCGGCAAAGGTCTCGCCCGCTAAAAAACTACATAAAACAAGGTCGAGAACATCGCACCGATAGCTAAAACCTCTTGAATTACTTTTCCAGGATTATGATAAAACGAAACAGTGTCGATTTAAATATTATATAGTTATTTGGTTTCTTGACAGGGAATGTGAGGATATATTGCCGGTCTGGGTGTCATATTACCCGAGCCGCAGGCAATATATCCTCACATACCCTTTCAAGGAACCAAATAATTGTTTTATTATACTGCAAAGACTTTTTCAGACAAAAGTAATTAGAAAACATCGATTTTTCATTTGTTTCGCTTATTTAATGGCGAACGGCTTAATTCCCCTCTGAGAACCTCAATAATTACATGTCTGACGTCAAAAATTTACCTGCATGACGTCACTTCTATAGAAATTGAATGGACTATCGGTTTAATATTTATTTACAAAATTTGAGAATAATCTGATCGTTAAAAACATAATACAAATATTTTCTGTAACAATTTTAATAATCCATAAGCATACCGCTTTATAATTTACAAGATCGGCTTCAAATTATGCATTTTTACGGAAATTCAAAACAAAATGGCGGACGACAATAAAAGGTGCGAGGCCAGAGAGGGAAATTAAGGCACGTGCGTTCATATCTACGGCCGATCCGTAAATACGAAAATACATCGACGGCAAATTATCCAATCAAATTCATGCAAATTTCTTTGCAGTATAATAAATAAATTTACTGCAATTCTTCAGATTTAATTATTATGCCATTTCGCTCATTAGCGTTTGCATTAGAACGCAAACCCCCTTTGATAAAATGAGTCTTTTCATACATTTTATTTACTTTATTTTAAATAAAAAAATATAAACAAAACAATTTACATTATTCAAGACAACTACATAAACAAAACACAGTATCCATTGGATACAAAACAAACGAGATTATAAAAACAACATATACATGTAATTCAAACTTTAATATGAGCCTGGTAAATATTCTTTTTCTAGAATATTATATTATGCAACAGTGCTGACATGATAAATGTATTTCAAATGATGCAACATTTGTGAAGATTTAAACTAACAGGAGACAAACTCGTATTAAGAAAACGCCACATGTAGAAATAACATCATCACCAAAGCAAATCAATAGAGCTAATAATTACGTTATCGTAGATCAACTCCAAAACACCACAGTCAAATGTCCATATAAATACCTGGTCACAGTAGTGACTTTACATTGACCGATCATTTTCTAATTTTTTATTGACAGCATTGTTTTATTTTCAACTCACTTCGTAGCGGTAAAGTATAAAGTTCTCTCTTAAATTACTTGGGGTCCCGCATGCGGATTTTCCTGACATACAGTATCATTTTTTTTACAAACTTTAGAATATACAATGGACAGTTCTTACAAATATGCATCTCAGGAATGGCAACACCCAGAATACACAACCTCCCAACACAAACAATGAACGAAAATTGACCGTTTCAATGCAGTAACCACTACAAATATTAAAGAAAATGAGAACTATAAGGGTTATTGCATTCGAACAGTCAATGGCAAGTATATTTCTGTTGTACATGGAATTCCTAGTCTTTTTTATGACACTCGATTATGACTGTTAATGATTTCTTCGTAAGGAGGTGGCGGATCTTGCCATTTCGGGACATCAGCTGGCTGTGTATCGGTCGTTTGTATGTAAGCAGGGGCGGCGACATGATTATAGCCATCATGTATGTAACCTAGATTAGTTGACTGCATTCCTTGTAAAGTGTAAACTGAAACGCACAAAGCATCGTAAAGTTACAAATTATTTTTTGAAAATATAGACGAAGTTTAACTTTGAAAGTTGATGGTGCCTGTTAAGGGCAGTAAAAGAAATGCTTATTACTGCCCACGCCGCATAGCACCGGGTTAGGCATAACTCAATTTGTACAAAATTTTGATCCATGCCAAACGATTATCTTCATTGTGCAATATAAAACCTTAATCACCAATATTGTGGGGTGATAAGGTGTGGTAATTAATTCAAGAAACGACTTATTAAAACCGACGTTACACGTCTTAGAAAAGCATAATATAGTTTTCTTGGTGGATGTTGCTTTGTTTTCTACATTGAATCCGGTATGGCGGCAGAAGTTTAATCGTTGTAAGTATGTCTAACTACCCTATGGTCGTTTCAGAACTGTAACCCTGAATATTCTTAATGTATTGTTTGTCCTTGTAGTTTGGAGTGCATCGCCGTAGCGGTCATATGGCACATAACACAAGTCGGAACCCACTGAGTTCCGGAACATTCCGAGCTCTGATATACATGTTAAGTTACTAACCTGTAGTAGTGTTGGTAGTAGTGCTGGTGTTGACTGGCTGGAAAACTTGTCCGGCTTGGCCTCGGGATCGTCTGCAGCAACAGCAACAAACAACAGCTGTGACCGTTATAGCAACAACAACCGATATGCCGCCACTAATTGCACCGATCATTACCCCGTAGTTCCTTAAATAAACTAAAGGGGTTAGAAACAGATAACGGTGTTGAAACATAGGAAGATACTCTAATTGTGATCATGCATATCGAGGGTTGCACGCAAGATTGTCGTAACTTCATTGAAATAAAGATGGAGTTACGACAGTCTTGCATGCAACCCTCGATATATGTTTCAATATGAAAGAGTAAGTGACGCACAGGGTCAGTCCCTCAACATTTATTGCACATGATATTGCAATTATCTAGGCAAACAGCTTTGAGTATTTTACTGGGTTATAAAGTTAAGCTGGTTATAAAGTTAAGCTGGTTAAATTTAACTTCCTTATTGCATGTGCGAACAGGGAAGATCCGTCTGATCTGGAACGACACTGTCAGCACCTTGATTAGAAATAATTTAATTAACCAAAAAGCGAACAGTACGAGTATGGACCTGATCAGAGGGCAAGAAGTTTTTACATGGTTATAAAATTCAGTTGATAAATGATCTATACTGTTTCTCACTGATCAGAAATAACCGAATAAAAAACGAGAGCAGTGTAGATTCTGATCAGACGGCACCGAATACTTCACGTGGTTATAAAGTTCATTTGATAAATCTAACTTCCCTTTTACAAGGGCAAAACGGGTAGATCCGTCTGATCTGGATCAACACTGTTCGCACAGGGATAAAGGCCATATAACATCGAGTAAAAGGTTAATACCCACCAAACAAACATTATTTAAAAGCTTAGATAACATGTTTTGTTGTATACATCAAAGCGGGTCTTCTGGATTCACCATAACACCACAAAACACATATGAATCCCTAAAAATCTCTAAAAATGTTTATATAGTTGGTAAGTAGGTACTGTTTTCCGACGTTTTAACCCTTCCCCCATAGACACACCTTTATTGCGTTAGTGAACAGTTTAGATCCAGTTCAGCCGGTACATCTGTGCCGTCTGATCAGGATCGAAAACTTTTTGCTTTTTGATTTGTTAGGTTATTTCTGATCAATGCGACAAGTGGAGATCCTGATCAGATGGCACGATGCGTAAAAATGCGTATATATGGAGGAAAGGGATAACAAAGGACTTCCAACCCGTGTTCCTAAGAAAGAACAAATGTGTAACCGTTCTAAATCTCAGGCGGCAGTCAAATCTTGTTATTAACACTGCGCGAGAGTTCAATGAGGTGCACGCTTTTGAATAGTCTGGAGAAGCAGGTTCTTGAAAGCTATGCTAAGGAATTTGGGAACCAGACTAGCTCATGAACATGACAGAGATAATTTCTCTTATCCATTTCTTTTAATAAAACAATGAATTTGCCCTAAACTTTACAAACTTTACAAATAATAGAAGGAAGAAAAGATGAGATTAATAAAGAAAGCTCATCCCATGTAAATCGACAGAAATCGCAGAACACGAGGCGTTTCCTATGCAGGACTCAACACCAATTTCTAGCCAAGCTGGTTTATTAAAACCACACATGTTAAAAGATACATCCGTATTTACTTACGAGCAGCAATATCGATTGTATAAATCACCACAACATTCTGTCGAGCAGTAAATGTATTCCATACGTTGAATAAGGCCATATCCCTTATATCTGGCACAAGTGGCAGCGCTTACCACTGAAATCATGAACATATCTTGATTATGTAGATGGAATATCATTTGAAATTCACAGTAGGTCTATTTGTGCAGTGTGGCGGCCGTAAATCGTCTCCCTGTACATATAGTCAGTACTGTTATCAGTAAAATAACCCGTTACCGATGTCGTGAGGTGATGATAACGTATATCAGGGCTATCCGATCACAATTTTGGCGTTGTCCCGGTTAGCTCAATTGGTTACGTCGTAGGAATTGCAGGGCTAGGCGCTGCCACCGGGATGTTGCTGGTTCGCTTCCAGGTAGAGGCAATATCAGTTAACATTGTCGAATATATATCGTTTGAAGAAAGATGCTACTATCGTACAGTCGGTGCCTGTTTTTAAAGTTCAATGCAACATGGCCCTTATGTACATATCTAAATTATGCAACTTTTGTAGAAAAAAATATCAATAGATCAAATTACATTAGAAAATCGTTTACATATATCTGTGCTAAGAACTGGAATATTTTGCGATACTAATTCGATCAACCCCATCTTTAAATGTACTTAAAAAGTCGTTAAAACACATTTTTTGAAAAGTTATAATTATCATATTATTTATAAACCACATAATGTGAATGTATTTTATGTTTTCATGTGATATTCGTAATTTCTCCCTTTCATTCTGATGAATGTGTGATTGTCATTATTTATATGTTATTAAAATATGCAGTGTTTCATATACATCGTATTCATGTGATTTTTTTTCTTTTATTTTTATAGTTATATTGCATTCATAAAATTGTTATGGAAGGCCATGTTTAAACTAAGGTATATGACTATTTGCTTATAAATCTGTACACGTTACCTTCTCTAAAAAAAGAATTTATTATTATTATTATTATTATTATTATTATTATTATTATTATTATTATTATTATTATTATTATTATTATTATGAATGGCAACGTCGTATTCACCATCTTTTGTCTTATTACCGGTACTATATCATTTGATTCTACTTTCATTATTTTCCCTTGTGCAAATTACTTGTAAATTGTCCGCCGGATGTTCCTACTCAGACAGTGGCTGACACTAAATAGTCCCAATTTCGGCCTTTTGGGGGCATTAAATGGCTATTAATGGCCTGAAAGGAACATGCTAAGTAAATGAGATGCTTTTACTGACACACTGATGGCAAATTTATGTTTGGAAATGCAGTATATGAAAAAATGCCCTGGTTTTAGGATGGGATATGTAAAACAGTTTTGAATTTCACACTGAAGTTCGGTTTCAAGGTGTAAAATATCTGTTAATTGATACATGACCCATACATTTCTTGCTGGAATTGGACAGTAAAAACACTTAGCTTTAAAAGCATGTAAGTTACCCCTTATTCAAATGGTACCAGCTTTGATTGCCAGCATTTTGAAACATGTCACGTTTACTATAGTTTATATAGGGAAGTCTATTTACATGTCTTACACCTTGTACTGATTTACGTCAAAAGGCAAGTCATTGTTTGGTTACAGACCACTAATTAATGATGATCCGGCAAGTAAACAATTTTGTGCAGGGAATTTGCGAGCCTATAACAGGAAGTTAAAATTGATTGATGGATAATGAAAAAGAAAAATTAAAAAGAAAATGATTTTGAGAAAATATAGGGTTTGTAAAGTAAGCTTAAGAAAATAATTGTTAATGTTGCTTAATTATTTTTGTAAAGTAGCAAGTATTTTGACAGATTGTAAACAAAAAATCCACAGAGACCGGGTTGACACACTTTTGTCTAAAGTGCCGAAAAGGTTATTGGACATGCAATGATGAAAGTAGTTTTAAATGTGTCTCTACGTTGGTTCTATTCAGACATATATAATATTTAAAGGGCATGACCAAATAGTAAATTCTGAATTTTATGAAACCCAATACTTCGGGATTTGAATTACAGGTCTATAACCTAAATGTGGATACATTTTCAATTTAATTTAAACCGATGATATGGTTTCGGCAGGTCAGACAAACATTTTAATATGTAATAGATTAGATAGGAACCTATATAATAACCATAACCGAAAACTTATTATAACAAATGAAAAACATCAACGACAAAATCGAAAACAACAAAACAACCTCAGTTTTCGACCTTGTCAAATACATCTAAAGTCAGACCTTAGTATAAACATATTAATCAAACAGGTCGCGTTGTTTTAGATTAATTATGTACTAGTTTAACTGAGTGAAACTTTAAAAAGAATACGACGGATCATAAAGTTCTAAGGTAAACGTTTACCTGTAACACAGACTGACAAAATTATTCCATTCAACTGTTTGTCAAACATATCTATCAAATTGTTTTGGGTTAACACTGGTTAGATGTTTATATATTGTTATCATACTATCCTAAAACGTATAATATGCAGGTTGTAAATAACATCCTACGTATCATTTTACTATAAACTTAAATATAGAAGTAAAACTTTAAATATTGCATCAGGCAATGGGTTGGTTCGCTTACTTTCGAAATAGTGATTTGACGGTTAAACATAATATGATTGTTTGTTGTAAATATATGTATTTCTTTTTCTACAAATAGTATTGACTAAGGTAGAAAGACTGTCTTAATGTTAAAATAGATTCAGTCAAACATAAAACCGTGTCACAGGTTAGCTTTTTTTCATAATGCTAACTGACCCGTAGCTAAACCGCTTTAAACATTTTACGCCCATCCTAATTCATATTATTTATTTGTATTTCTCACTTAAGCACTCTATACATCTTGATCTAATTCCATAGTTCCATATAATTCCATGTCTTTGTGTTGCAAATAAAGTATATAATACTTAAAAAGAGAGTCCCGCGAACCGGATTCGAACCAGTGACCTAAGGATGACAGAACATACAACTACAGTCCTCCGCTCTACCAACTGAGCTATCGCGGGATCACATGAAGTGTGTCTCATTCATACTACAATTACTTGTTTGAATACATCAATCATGCATACGTCGTATAAATTTTACTTTACAAGAAATATCTTTAAAAAAAAGATAAACGTCGTTGATGGAAAAGATTTTTATGTATAAAAAAGAAGTATAGAGCGGGGAATCAGACACAATTTCGTAATTTTATTTTACTTATAGCAGTTGACGAACCATCCCTGCCTTCTTAGTATGGCCTAGGGATTAAGCGACCGAGTCATGAAAATCCCTTAACTTCACTGAAAGTGTCTGTCCAAAAAAAATGTTGAAGCTGTTGCAACAATTTCGTCTGGTGATAATACGTCGTTTAAGGAAGCAATGTCTTACATTAAGTCTTGGTTTACATTTATTCAGTTTCATTAAAATACCTCTTGTAGAGTTAGAACCCAAGATGAATAAATGTTCTTGAAATATAATAAATAATAACAACTTGTTACAAGAGGTAATCTACCAACTTTTACGTTAATTAACTTTAAAAAAGTGATCTTCCGGAGTATTGAACCCGGGGCTCTCCGCTTGTGAGGCGAGTGCGCTAACCATTACACTAAAGAACAATTTTGTTTGTAGGCTTGAAATTAAAATCAGTATCAAATGAACTAGAAAGGAACAAGACAAATGAACTAGAAAGGAACAAGAGAGAACTTAAGTCTAGAAATATCTGCACTTCTCTGTCGTTTTACACTGTGTATTGTACGAAAGTGTTTACCTCACTCCCATGAATATTCCATATAAAATCGTACTTAATCCACCAACTGACTTTACTGGTTATTTATTCTATCAATATGTTTTTCATCGATACAATTATCGCTTTTAAAAACAAAAATGCCCGAACATTCAAGTGCACGGTTAATACTAACGCACAATATAAAAATCGTAACGGTAATCGTAAAAAAACACTCACTAACAACCAATCGAAATAATCTATTTGATTTTCCGCTGCATAATAAGTTTTATTTACAACATTTAATTGGTAGAAAAACTAGGTCAAAAGTGAGCTAAGACAGCTAACACCGAATAAATCTGACTAAAACTGAACCACTTTATGCGATTTCTTATGTTTATTTAAAAAAAAATTCAAGGAGATACATCCATAATGACAATATAATCAAAATCAAAATACTTATGTTTGTAAGGACATTTACATTTAATTGGTGAGAAACACTGGCTTTGCTCTTAAATGCCTACCAAGGTAGATGTCTGCGTAATACGTTGCTAACATGTAAGGGAAGATTTCTAGCATGTGGGAAAGGTACTGGGCTGAAGGTTATAAAGCTGAGATTTGGTCGCCATTTCAGCAAATCAGATGCTTGAGAGTTAAGACTGGTTTCCATGCTCAGTTTTATAACCTTGGGCAATTATTTGGCTCCCTTAATGATGGGCTTTAACACGCACACCGTTGCCTTGTTAGCCCCAAACTAAACGTTCATTGTATGAAATAAAAGCAGCAATGGCTTCGAAACCTCCAAATGTCATTCTAGCGACACTTACTTGCCAACATATACAATTTACAATTTTAACCCTTGACTACATATATACTTAAAGAAATTAGAAACTCATATTTAAACACGAAATATAGTGCGTGTTTAAAGAAGTTGCGTTTCTAATTGTTTTTAAATAGAATATTAAAACAGTATAGAGTCTGAAGGTTCGTATTTTTCGAATTGCTTGTATAATCAATATCCACATTACCGAGGGACTCGAGGATTTATGATCTGCTAAAGTCCTTTATTGGCATATAATTAGGGATGGCAACGGGTAGTAAAATTGGTACTCGAGTACTCGGACGATCTTCCGATCGAGTACTTGAGTACTCGAACGATTTCCGATTTTAATAGAGATAATTTCGTTCGTGTAATATCAGCTTCAACTTACTCAGTATTTAGAACATATACCACATATAAATAAAGATACTTACACAACAAAAGTGTGTTATATCTTTTATTGTGTTTTGTTATTTTATTATTTTATATTTTTAAAATAAATCAACAACTTGTATCAAAGTTACAACACAGTCATGCGAACATGTACATATACGGTGGTCAGAATAATATTATGTCGTGAAATAATCAAATCAAATCAATTAATCGAACGATTTCCGATTTTAATAGAGATAATTTCGTGTGTAATATCAGCTTCAACTTACTCAGTATTTATAACATATACCACATATAAATAAAGATACTTACACAACAAAAGTGTGTTATATCTTTTATTGTGTTTTGTTATTTTATTATTTTATATTTTTAAAATAAATCAACAACTTGTATCAAAGTTACAACACAGTCATGCGAACATGTACATATACGGTGGTCAGAATAATATTATGTCGTGAAATAATCAAATCAAATCAATTAATCGAACTAAACTAAAACCATGGGGCTCGTCTGTCTGCTTTTTGGACGTGGCCGCGTATCATGTTTCAACTTAAGATGGTTAAGCATGCTTGTAGTTCCCCCGTTGTAGACCAACTCGGAACTAACCCAGGGTGACTATATTGGGCGGTCCTGATTTTCTGTATGGATCGCCAATTATCTAATTGTCCAACAATGCATTTGTGCGAAATGGGTACCACAGTTGATTGGCAAACAATAGACCTGTATTACCGCTATAAAAACATTGCTGATTGACATTATTGACACGTGAGAGTTGGGACCCTTATTTGGCAGTTTGTTATTTCACAACAATGACACATCAACTTCAAAGCGTAAAACACGTGACTTGTGGCGCTTAAGTGCATCGCGCATAGTGTCTAAATGCCACTGTGCCGTATATCAAAACGAATTATAAACAAAACAAACGGATATCTTTTTTATATCAAAATTTTTTTTTCCGATTACTCGAGTAGTAGATTTAGTACTCGATTCTCGGACGTTCGATCGAGTACTCGAGTAGTCGATGCCATCCCTACATATAATAAATAGGAGTCTTTCAAAATCTTCAATTATATTTTAAAACACAACAACATTAAATTAATAAAAATTACATAAACAACAATTTTGACATTATCCACGGAATACATGTACGTAACAACGTGAATATAAAAATAATATAGTATTATAATTCACATCATAATGAGCCAAGTTAATATTCTTTTTCTAGAATATTATGTAACAATACTATAAATGATCATAATGTATTTCAAATGATGCGACATTTGTGAAGATACTATAGAAAAGGAGAAATATTCGTTCGTATGAGAAAAAGTCACATGTAGAAATAACAACATCACCACCAAGTAAAACAACATCATCACAAAGCAAATCAATAGAACGAAAGATAGAGCTTTTTATTAAGTGTAGCATATGATCAATTTCAAATATCAGAGCCCAAGGTTATAAAAGTGAGCATGGAAACCAGTCTCAAATCTCAAGCATCTGATTGGCTGAAATGGCGACTGGTCGCCATTTCAGCCAATCAGATGCTTGAGATTTGAGACTGGTTTCCAATCTCAGTTTTATAACCTCCAGCCCTGACACCAAAGTCAAAGTTCCATAAAGTTTCCTGGTCACACTAGTGACTTAACATGATCTACTTATGACTACTTATTCATTTTTATTGCTTCAAAGCGGTAAACCCTTAAACTTTCTCTTTCGTTAATTTCTTGATTTTCTCTATGTGGCCTTTCCCGAAATGAATATTTCACTTATAACATACATTGGGGTATACAATAGAGGGTCCTTAACAATTGAAATATGCATATCAGGAAGGACCACACCCAGAAAACATTGCATTCCCACACATCCAAATATAAAATGTTCAGTTTCATAAAAGCCCAAGAATCAATTAAGGGCTTACCACACTTCTCCCAATCCTGTTCATCGATAAAAAGAAAATTATCAACATCTCAATAACGGAAAAATGCCGTTAAATGAAACTTTGCACTAATGTATGTTATTAATGTACTTTTATTTTACAGATGGTAAGACACGTTTGAACAGTAAAGAAAAATAGCGAGATCTAAAAATTCCCTCAACTTCTATTTACATAAATTCACAAAAACTAAACAACCCAAAACATCATTTTAAATACCCACATGAGTAATATGATACTGACAACAATTTATTGTGATTTCGTGACTTACATATGTAAAATTTACGAGATATTAGTAAAAGTGTGTTTGACCTTCAATTTTCTGGTCGCTTCCTGGTCGCGTAAACGGATGACAATCACTGATTTCTCTTTTAGTAGTTAAAAGTTTTTTACAAAGTACACAACATTTTCTTGTCAGTAACATTGCACTCATGTGGGAATTTAAAATTATGTTTTGTATCGCTTAGTTTTTGTGAATTTATGTAGTAGAATTTTAAGGAATTTTAAGGTCTAGCTTGTTTCTTTACTATTCTAACGTCTCTTACAGTATGCAAAATCAAGATACATTAGTAACATTCATTTGTGCAAAGTTTCATTAAACGGCATTTTGCCATTATCGAGATTTTGATAATTTACATTTCATCGATGAACATGTTTTACCGCATTGGAAAAGTCAATGACAAGTAAATATCTGTTGTAGGTAAAATCCTTAATATTTTCGTATAGCACCTGGACTGTGAATGACTTCTTCGTAAGGAGGTGGCGGATCTTGCCATTTCGGGATATCAGCTGACTGTGTATGGGTCGTTTGTATGTAAGCAGGGGCGGCGACATTATTATAGCCATCTTGTCTATAACCTACATTTGTTGTCTGCGGTCCTTGTAAGCTGTAACCTGAAACACACCAATACATTGCAAAGTTCAAAATATTGTTTTGATAATATAGATGAAATGGAACTTAGAAAGTCACAGAACACGGCAAATATAGAAAGATTGCAAGGTCGGTTTGATTGAGCTTGTTTCGTCACCTCAGTGCAGAAACAAGTACCAATGGAATATTAAAAACTTACCCTTTTGCCACCAATTTGACTGTTTATGGGCAGTGATAGAAATGCTTATTTTACTTCCCGGCGTTTGGCATAACTAAATTTCTACACAATTTTGATGTGTTGTAATGATGATGTGTATTATGCAAACCTTAATATTAATAGGAATCTACACTCCACAATTTGGAACATACCAATATCCGGAGCATACTGAGCTCCTATAATAACTTACTTTCTTAGTGATATACATGTTATTGTTAACTCCATATTTATGCAGAAGTAACCTGCTCATTTTAGATTCTGATCAGATGGGACGGATGTGTCGGCTAATCTGGATCTAAACTGTTCTCTCTTGCAATAAAATCTATATCTTTAAAGTGAAAGGTAAAGTAACTAACCTGGAGCGATGTTGGCTGTAGGGGTGGTGTTGACAGACCTGATAACCTGTCCGGCTCGGCCTCGAGATCTTTTACAACAACAGCAGCAAACAACAGCTATGATCGTTAAAACAACAACAACGGATATTCCACCACTGACTGCACGGATAGTTACCTCAGGGCTTTAATAAAACAAAATCATATCATTTAAAAACTAAAAGGTCTAGCAATAGATTAAACATGAGAAGATTGAAATCGTGCGTATATTCTTCAGGGCGCAAGATCATAAAAGTAAATCAGGAGACCAGTCACAAATATCAAGCATCTTATTGGCTGAATAGCGACTGTGTCTTGAAAACTGACATGTGAAAGGTACACATCCATATCTAGCCTAGCTGGTTTATTGAAAACTTACATGTAAATGGTACAGATCCATTTCTAGCTTGGCCGATTTGTTGAAAACCAAATGTAAAAGGTGCACATTCATTTCTAGCTTAGCTGGTTTATTGAAAACTCTCGTGAAGGATACATATCCATTTCTAGCTTAGCTGGTTTATTGAAAACTCACGTGAAGGGTACACATTCATTTCTCGCTTAGCTGGTATCGAAAACTCATGTGAAGGGTATACATCCATTTCTAGCTCAGCTGGTTTATTGAAAACTCATGGGATGGGTATACATCCATTTCTAGCTTAGCTGGTTTATTGAAAACTCACGTGAAGGGTACACATTCATTTCTAGCTTAGCTGGTTTATTGAAAACTCGTGTGAAGGGTATACATCCATTTCTAGCTCAGCTGGTTTATTGAAAACTCATGTGATGGGTATGCATCCATTTCTAGCTTAGCTGGTTGATTGAAAACTCACGTAAAGGATACACATCCATTTCTAGCTTAGCTGGTTTATTGAAAACTCACGTGAAGGGTACACATCCATTTCTAGCTTAGCTGGTTTATTGAAAACTCATGTGAATGGTATACATCCATTTCTAGCTTAGCTGGTTTATTGAAAACTCACGTGAAGGGTATACATCCATTTCTAGCTTAGCTGGTTTATTGAAAACTGATGTGAAGGGTATACATCCATTTCTAGCTTAGCTGGTTTATTGAAAACTGATGTGAAGGGTATACATCCATTTCTAGCTTAGCTGGTTTATTGAAGACTCACGTGAAACGTACACACCAATTTCTAGCTTAGCTGGTTTATTCAAATAACATATGTAAAAGGCGCAAAAAACATATTAACTTACGAGCAGCAATAACGGTTGAAAATATCACCACAGCATTCTGTTTCGCAGTACATGTAATATGTGTTGTGATAAACGTCGTCGTATCTGGTACAAGCGACATAGCTTAACACTGCAAAATAAAGATGTCTATCTTAATGTTGTCATTTTAATATTGAAACCGATGTTTCGGTTCCATTAGGGTCTTTAAATACCTTCTTATTTTTTCTTTAGATACTTTTCAGACTTTAGGAACCAAGATTATAAAACAAAGAATGAAACCAGTCTCAAATCGCAATGATCTGATTTGAGTCTGGTTTCCATTCTTCAGTCAAAGTCGTACATGTAAATTTGTAAAACGTCAAAATACGCGGGTTTTAAATAGCATCCGTGCGTAAAATTTTACTATATGTATATACTTAAGAAAATAAGAAATGCAACTTTTTAAATATTGTTTTGGACAATCGGTTGTTTCGCATACTTACGAAGTTCCGAAATAGTGTGTTTGTGGTTAAACATAATACGATTGTCTATTGTAAAATATGTACTGAGTATATCTTTTTAATAAAAGCAATACAAACAGCCAAGGTGTATAGACTGGACAACATTAAAAACGATTCACTCCCACATAAAACCGTATCACAGGCAAGCGTTTTTAGCTAAACACTTTTAAACATGTTTAAACAGTTCCCTGATACGTAGATAATATTAAGAGTTTATTAACCGGTGTACAAGAGCTGGGAGGTGATATCGGCCCGGAAGAGCAATATTGTGTGCGTGCCATGAAATAAATTAACAAAATAAATGATAAAGATAAAAAATCAAAATAGGCAGATTACCGAATTGCTGATTTTCCAGAAGTGTAGTAAATAGAAAGACAAGATACTGGACGAAGCCCATCATTTTCTCAGGTTGATGCGCATGGCAATTCTGCTGAATTACGTAAAAGCCTCTCACAATTTCTTTGTGCACAATGTTTTGAAGTGTGACGTCGACGAGCACGCACGTTTTGCCACGAATTGCTGCGAGAAAGCATGCGGCTACCTATAGTTTTGATTACCTGCTTATCGAAAAGTAGGCTGGGAATCAAACAATACCGTCACTTGCTTAAGTCTTCTTTGTAACGCACAGTAGTAAAGCTACTCGGACTTTTTTTTAATCTACGTTCCTCGATTTTTTTTATCAAGAGAAGTTTTAAATGATTTTTCAGGCAATATTTTTGACAGTCATGCTCAAAATAATTTTTTATAGCAATACCTATGTTTTGTAAAATTAATAAAGAAAACGAAGGCGGAATGTTACAGTGGTATGTTTATAAAAAAATGAATGCCATATTTGTGAAATATCGAGTAGCTTAACCAACGTGTAACAGCCACCAATATACCCTGCCAGCAATTAAAAAGCCTTAATATCACGAATTCTTCTTATAATATCGTTAAACAGAGAGTATTTGTTAGTATTTTCCTAAAGATATATATGTTTCTAGAATAAAACAAGAAACCTTCCATCAGAAAGCTGCATTTTTATTTAATGACGAAGGGTCATTAACAACATTATAAACTGAAAACAAATATTGTGTATCAATCCTAGCATAAAGTGTGTATATAGTTAAGTTTGATTTTGCATTACATCATATTGTTCATATTTATTTTCTTTTGTTTGGTAAAACTATCATTTAATTTAACGGAAAGGCAAGTGTAAACAGGCTTAAGTTCATGTAAATCCCATATTTTTTATAAACGAATACTTTAAGTATAACGTTCCTATAGCATTTAAATCTAAACTATTAAAAAGGTGAAACACGAGGGCTGTTCGGGAAGTACGTAGAATTTGAGTATAAAACAAAGTTTTTATGTTAGCAAACTAAAAATGTACATACATACATTTAAATAGTTTCTTTAAGCTCTGGAAGATTCAGCAAGATTAACACAGGGACACCAGTCTTCGTTGAATGATGATAAAATCATCTGAGACTGTTTTGTATGTTCAGTTACACAATCTTAAGTGGAACAAACTGCGACGGACGGCCGGTCGCTCCTAGGATCGTCTTGAATAGATTCTCTTCCTCTTTTAAAACGTGAGTGCCACATATACTCACAAGCTTGACGGCATTTTTTTTGTAAATTTTCCTGTTGTTTTAATAATGTTCAACGTATCCGTCGGTGATTTATTTAAAGCAACCCAGAATTTCATAACTGACATTTTCCCTATTGTTTGTGCAACCAGTAGAATTTTTAGTCAGGAGTGACACATATGGAACAATTTTTAGTCAGGAGTGACACATATGGAACAATTTTTAGTCAGTAGTGACACATATGGAACAATTTTTAGTCAGAAGTGACACATATGGAACAATTTTAGTCAGGAGTGACACATATGGAACAATTTTTAGTCAGGAGTGACACATATGGAACAATTTTTAGTCAGGAGTGACACATATGGAACAATTTTTAGTCAGGAGTGACACATATGGAACAATTTTTAGTCAGAAGTGACACATATGGAACAATTTTTAGTCAGAAGTGACACATATGGAACAATTTTAGTCAGGAGTGACACATATGGAACAATTTTTAGTCAGGAGTGACACATATGGAACAATTTTTAGTCAGGAGTGACACATATGGAACAATTTTAGTCAGAAGTGACACATATGGAACAATTTTTAGTCAGGAGTGACACATACGGAACAATTTTTAGTCAGGAGTGACATATTATGGAACAATTTTAGTCAGGAGTGACACATATGGAACAATTCTAAATCACATTTGTTCTTGTGCCGTATTTTAGTTTGCCTCGGGTTAAACTTGTGCTCTCCAGAACTGTAATCCTGAAAATATAACAAATCAAGCTTATTGTTTAAACAAAAAACAGAATAGCATAACAATTTCCTTTAAAATATGTACCGGTAATATAAAGAATCAGTATTTTACATTACGTTTTACCCATGCCTTATTGTTGCCACTATTTGTAATGTGCTACACGGAAAATCATGTTATCCATATTGAAACAATACAACTCCATAGTTCAAGTTCAATATTTTATTAGGCATAAACAATATTGTATTTTACATTACGTTTTACCCATGCCTTATTGTTGCCACTATTTGTAATGTGCTACACGGAAAATCATGTTATCCATATTGAAACAATACAACTCCATAGTTCAAGTTCAATATTTTATTAGGCATAAACAATATTGTTTCTTGCCGTTAACAAGAGGAATATTTTTCAGCATAATTCTAGCAATTTTTATTTTCAAAGGCAGTCATCTTAATTTTATATGGACAGCCAGTAAATCGTAAACCATTTTTTCTTTTTTAACTTATTAGACTTGACATCTTTGCTCCATGTATACAGCATCCATGATGTTTCTTCTGTGCTTATTACAGTCCCTATGTATTTTATTTTAATGCAGCTATTTTTATTTCAAATATGCTTGGTTTATAATGTTTACATGAATTAATAAATCCAATATTGTGAAACAATATATAGTAAAATATGTTTAGCTACATCTTTTCCATTGCTGTTATTTCTTTATTTTATTTTACCTCAAATCTTTTTCATCAACGCCGTTTATCTTTTTAAAAATAACATTTCTTGTTTGGCTACGAGGAAAGGCTGTGTTCTTTCAGTTTATTACGTGCCCAAGATGATAAAACTAAATCTGGAGATCAGGCTCAAAGGTCAAGCATCTGATTGGCTGAAATGGCGACCAGTCGCCATTTCAGCAAATCAGATCCTTGAGATTTGAAACTGATCTCAAAACTTAGTTTTATGATCTTGGGCCCTGATATTTATCTTTTAGAAACTTAATTTAAAATTAATTCACATTTTTTGCGAGAGTGTTTGTATATATAGCATATACAAATATTTACCCTTGGGTGGAGGCGGCTGTCTCACAACAGGAACTAAGAATAAAAATAACAAAACATTAATTGATAAGAAACTCGAATTCAGAAAGTGGTAAATACCATTAAATGTTTAGTTTATAATTAGTCATAGCTTATTTCATCCATTACGAATTTTCTTTTCAAATCTGTTTAATTTATCTTAAATATAATTGGCATGTTTCCCACATTTGTTTAGATTAAACGGAGAAGACAAGATCGACTTTTCAAATGCGAAGTTGGAAATGCATTCTTATGTCGTATTGACTTATTAACAAACTAATACCCCGATTTACTGTTGCAGTAATTGAAAAAATAATTTAATTAAAAAAGTTAAACAACTTTGGGGAAAATAATAAATGAATATTTTGGTTACCTATGCGAGCAGATTTTTCATTCATTGTGTTTTCGAAAGAGTAGTGTCGCCTTGGTTGAAGTCGTTTAAATATCTTTCTCTTGTTACACCTGAAAGTCAGTTAAACATGAAGGAGATTCAAAATTGGATCTTAATTGAAAATCGATAACTATAACAACAATTTTTCGAGCTTATGGTGATTAGAATCGCATTACAAATCTCTATCCAGAGTTGTCACCCCTTAACTCGCTTTAATATCTGTCAGGCAAGAGACTGTAAGAAATGACAACTCTGTTTGGAGATTGTTGGATATTACTGCATTATATTACAAATCAATTTAACTATGTCACAGACTCAAACTTATCAGCTACATTCAATAATTGAGCTTATCATTTGTCATAAAACAATTTGGTAAAAAAAAACATAATAATTATTTCAAAACAAAAGTTTAATTCTAAATTGCTTGCTTACATCGTTCGTTTAAACTGAGCACATCCATTGGGACCATGACATGTGTACACAACATAGAATGCCGCCACAATGGCTACAAACAAAACAGCAATGGATGCCGAGAACCAAGCTATGTTTTTATTATCCTCAAAGAATGTTCGGTATCTATCAGTAGTCGTTGTTGTGGTAGTTGTTGTCGTATCTGAAGAAAAGACCTCCCTTTGAAAAGTGTTCCAACATTCGCACAACGCCACTTCAAAGTAGCTATACTTTAATGGATATTATGCTGAAGAGTCTGGAAATGATGCCTGAAGCTTTCAAAACTTCAAACTTTTAATATAACACTATTTCTTTTGGTTGGTAACAACAGTGCTAGCTAACAAGACGCTAACAACAAATACTGCATTTTCAATTAAGGTGTTATTACGATGCACGATAAAAAATAAAAAAGATAAAAAAAATAAGAATCTCTCAAACGGTAAAATGCAGTTCAATTAAACTTTGCCAAAATAAATGTTATTCATGTATCTTTGTTTTAGATATTACGTAAAAAAAACTTGACAGTGTAATGACGAAAGGAGTAACACAATATCTTTACTAGAATATACTAGTAATTAAAAATCAGAAATGTAATTCAATATGCGCTTGTTAGTTACAAATGAACGAACATTGTGTCATTAATCTGGTTAAAAGAAAAAAAGTATTTTAACCTGAAATGAAAATAAGGACAGTTGCTGTATCAGATTGTCCCCCAATATCTGACGCTATTGCCGTTAACGTAACTGACGTAGCGTAACCTATTGCAGCACCGTTTGGCGACGTCTTCACCGTAATTTCTCCTTTGTTGTTTATAGCGAAGTGTTCTACAGACAACGAACTCTGGTCTAATGTGTAAGTTAGTGCTCCATAAGGGCTGATGTCCAAATCGGTAGCTGTCACCACGCCAACGCTCGTGCCGGCTATTGCGTAGTAATTTACGTAGAAACTGTAGGACACCGGTGAATAGACCGGAACGTTGTCGTTAACATTGGCTAAAAAATAAAATTACACCGATTTTAAAACAAATATTTCCCAATACGTTGAACTGAGACATTTGTAGGTTTATTTTTCATAGTTCATACCTTTCTTTTAATATTTTTCGCAATTCTCGTAAATAGTAAAGTTGCTGTTGAGAGTATTTTTATTTAATAACAAAAACTTTCACTTACCTATCTTGATGAGTAAATTTGCTGTGTCTGTGAGACCTCCGCCATCAGTTACGGTTAATACACATGGAACAGAGGTTGCCAGGGAACCGGTGTCAATGTCATAGTCAGATTGGTACATAACTTGGCCAGTATTTGAATTAATGCTGAAATAGCCCGTCATATTTCCGCAGTTTAAACTCAATGTTTTCGTATCACCGGAATCTGGGTCGGACAGTCCGAACGCCGGAGTTCCAAGAACGACCCCGGCCTCATGAAACATAAGAAGTTATAGGTTAACATACGTTTAGTTCTTGGAAAAGTTATACTTAAAATTTAAAACATTTTCCAATTAAATTTCAAAACAAAGTTACATCTGTTGTGTTGTTTAGCTAATAGATTTTTCAGGTGGGCGAGAATCGGTTGGCATATTGGCATATATGCGATCCAACGGAACTGTTTTCTGTGTGTGCACATTAATTTATCGAATGGTATTGTAGCAGACATTTAATTATGAAATACACTTCAAATTTTAATTTATACAGAATGCTCTTTTAACAGTGTCACTTGTTTTCTCAGCAATAACATCACAATCTTATAATCGGCGTAGGACTGACAACGCACCCGCTGGAAGTACTCTGCTTTCCGCAAGTCAGTCAGACCTAAACTGCTGGACTTTAATCATAATTTGGGGCACGCCACGGGAAAAGGTACACTCGGTCATATTTTATGACATTTTAGTTGTTACTATATTTAGAATGAACTTACAACTATTATTTTCATAACTAAGAAGTGATTTTATGACACATTTTGACAATTAAATGATATTTTAACCGTGAAATGCATAATAATTAATGCCATCTGTTCAACTTTATGACGTCACTTCAAGGATTGACGTCAACTGTCCGAAGGTACCTTTAACCGCGACGCGCTTCAATGAGTATGTTAACTATGCTCAAAGACAATAGGGTCATGACATCAGCGTGCTGGACAACAAGAGGCCACATTCAACGCTAGGACTATAGACAAATTCCGGTACGAGCGAGAGGTCTTCAGCACAGCTTCTTCCCCTCAGTCATTATCCTCTAACTTCTGTGAACGCAGCTAGTCGTGAACACATCCCGGAAGGTCCTGGCTCCTGCTTCTCAAATAACTCAGCTGCGGATTTACAATTTGACCACTGTGTAAAGACACATTTTGAGCTGTACAAAATATATTTTGTCCACTGCAAAAGCTTAGGAGCTAATTTAA
The DNA here is from genome assembly GCA_038501625.1 of Corbicula japonica. Lineage (NCBI taxonomy): Eukaryota > Metazoa > Mollusca > Bivalvia > Venerida > Cyrenidae > Corbicula > Corbicula japonica. The sequence continues at coordinate 200,502 of JAZAYU010000506.1, read as the reverse complement.
CCATTTTCTCCATAGATACACCTTTATTGCATCGGCAAACAGTTTAGATCCAGATCAACCAGCACATCCGCGCCGTCTGATCTGGATCTAAACTGTTCGCTTTTTTATTCAATAGGTTATTTCTAACCAAAATGCGACCAGTGCAGATCGTGATCAGACGGCACAAATGGTCACTGGTCGCACATGTGTAAAATGCGTACATAAGTAAGTAATAAAAGCTTACCGATCCCTCTTTAGCTGAGAGTGTATAACTAGACTGTGAGAACGTCGGTGGCTCATTAACGTTAGTGACAAGGACTGTGAGGGTCTTCGTGTCTGATGTCACGGGATCAGTCACTGTGACAGCGAGGCTGAAAGTCTTTGCAGCAATCGCCTCGTAGTTGATCATGCTTGATACTGTTATATCGCCGCCTAAGGTCGAAAACATTTAGGTATTCATAAACGAAATAAACTGTAGAAATAACCTCATGCACAAATGCAATCTTTATATAACAATTGAAAATGATAACAGAAGTCACGTATTCGTTGATCTTGATAAAAAAATTCAAACACAGAATAAAAATGAAGCCATGCACAATGCAATTTTCATAATATGGACAGAAAATCACGTGACTGTTTGTTATTCCATACATGCAAGTAATTCCTTACCAATTTGACAGATACGCTGTGCTTTCACGGTTAGCTTCTCTTTCAATATCATCGGTGTTTTCTGGACGAATTATGGGTCATGTATTATATTTATTATTTAACTATTAATAGATGATGTTTAATACGTCCATCTAGTTTGACCCAAGAGAGATAAGAGGGTTACTACAAAAGTTCAGAAAATATGTTGTTTTGGTAAATACGTGATTTTGGTTACTTATGCATTCAAAATTATTGTTTTAGAAATAAAATGTATTGTTATGAACGTTTTTATGGGTAGAAACCTTAGTTTTTGAAGTGAAATTGTTGAGTGATTTTGACGGGGTAGAAGAACTTTTTGAACATCCCTTTCAATAACGAAAGTTATGTTTGATAAGGGAAATTTTCAAAGTAATTTGTTTGCATTTGGTAAATTGTGAGGATTTTTTTATTTTTGTTAAATATGTTTTAGGTGTTCATTGATAAAACTTTATTTTTATTTGCGGGGAAATTTTATTCGGATGTGCGAATGTATATCTCATGAGGATTCGGCGTAATACGTCATTGTGCGTGATATCTTTGAGCTGACCCCTCTGGATTTTCAAGATGACGTGCGACATGTGAATGCTTTAGAAATAAATTCGTTATTTTTACTGTGAATGATATGTATGAGGTAAGTGCCAGAGATATTTATTTATTGTTTTATATCGATATTCAGTACATAACTAGGTCAAAATATGTTATCTCAAAGGTCGGGAGCATTCTATAAATAAAGGTCACGTGCTAACATATACCTCGTCAGTTGGGTCAAGCATGATGCAGCTTACGTACGCATCCGCGACAATAGCCTTTGTGGCGCCGAGACCAGAGATCGACTGGGTTAAAGCGGAAGTAAAGATGGAGGCTTACAGGTCAGTTCCTTTTGCTCTTCTAAATCAAATCTAAGCATGACAACACGAAGCAGGTTTCAAATTTAAGATGTAGGTTTCTTTATTAGAAATTTGCTGGGGGAAGGGGGTTATTTTTCAGTTATTTTTAAGATTAAAATGTTAGACAACGTGCCAAATTCTTGTTTAGTTAATTTTGGAAATTTAAACGTTCGATCATTAATTGATTCAGGATCTTCTGTTTCTTTAATTAATAAAAAGATTTTTGAAAAACTAAAACCCAAACCGAAATTGTCTAAAACCAAAATATCACTTAAAACTGTAGACAACAAACAAGTAAATGTTTTAGGTTTTATATATGTACAAGTAAAGTTAAATAACTTGAAAATTTTTCACCAATTTGTTTTTGTTTCCAATATTTCGCAAAATGTTATTTTAGGAAAGGATTTTTTAAACAGCAATGGCTGTAGGATTTTTTACGATATAAATTGTTTAATGATAAAAATGTTAAAAGTACCAATGCAAAATGATAGGGAAATTTCATCAATTTTAAGGAGCAAAAAGAATGTTATTTTAAAACCTTTTTCTATTAATACAATCCACTGAAAGGTAAAAGAAAGATCCGCGTTAAATAAAAATAAATGTTATGACATTTGCTCTCTGGAAACTGGTTTCATTTCAAAAACACAACATGTACACTTGCAATCAAAATCAGTCAGATATCAAGCTCAGAATATACCAGTGGTCATTACCAATACATCCAACAAACATGTCAAGCTGAGACGTGGTTGCACGATCGGCAGGTTAATTAATGACACCTATGGGTCGCTAGATTCGGTACAGATAAGTTCGACCGAAGATTTGTGTATATCAAATCACCAAAACAAACATCTGCCTCGGGGTCATTCACGTTCACCTGTCAAATCAACCAGGTATTCTGTTAAGGATGGCGTAACATTGCACCAATCAAATACACAAACTGTGCAGTCTAGACAGTCGATTGGTAAACAACGACAAGATAATACAAGTCATGCTTCAGTTGCAAGTATAACACACACATTGAATACACTATCTAACACAGATAAAGATTATGACTCCAATACCTACGATTACACCAGAAATAACAACACTTCTAATACCTTTCCAAAACAAACAGTCCAACCAGCTAATCACACCAGTAAGCCAGATTCAAATGTTTTAACTAATTTTATTAATAGGTTAAGAAGACAAATTTTCGAAGTCGAAGATAAATATAAAAATTCAGAAATAAAAATCGTTTAGTTAGATCAGTACTCGCGCTGTATTATTAATATAAACATTTTTACAAGATGTTATAACTTGATTATGTGATGTAATTGAAACGCGTTACTAGCGCTGTGTTCAATCTTGTTTTTTTTTTCCGAGTGTTCAAACATGTATGTGTTTACATGAACAGAGAAACAGTAAGATACTGTTGATGGTTAATCGCGACCTAGACGCGATGTATTTTTAGTTAATTATATTTTTCCTTGTGTATCGTGATGTCTAAATATGTTTAGTTTCCGGTTATTGGATTTGCGCGTTTCGGTCATAGATGCGTAATAGCAGGAATTGACTAATAAGATTTTAAGTTATTGTTATATAACTTGGTTGCTGAGGCTATCAGCGGGGCCAGTGGTGAGGTCGGTGAGCCTTTTGTTTTAAATTAAGTCATGTTCGTGACTTAGTTGCTGCGTATGTCAGCGGGAAGCCGTTTTAAATGTACGCGTATCTACCTACATTTTAGGCTTATACAGAAGTACATTTGTACGATTTTAGGCATTGGGCGCGAGTGCGCTAACAATGTCGACAATTAAAATGATTGTCACGTGAATCGTAAATAAAGTTGTGCGGTCGTAGCACATGTTTATTTTAATGTTTTCGCGAGTCTATCGCTGAAATCTATGATTGTCATTACTTTTAATGCAAGCGCAAATGCGCTATCGGTATTGACAGTTGAAGCTGTCATGTTAATTGTAAAATTAAGATGTGCGGTATCGGCACATGTTCTTTTTCATATGTATGTATTGCATCGCGATTACATCGCAGTCAAAATGACATTTAATTATAATTTTTGTGTGCTTGTACGCACATGTTTCTGCTTTTTCTAGATACCTGTTTTATATACCCTTCTCGCTCATAATAAATTTGAATACGCTGGGAAAAAATAAGTCGACATCATGGTTTACTAAAAACAAAAGCAACATTAGTTTCATGCTATGGCGTAAGAATATCGTAATGGTTATAACAAGAAAAGTATAACACAGCTGTGTTATATGTGGACGACATTTGAAAGAGGTTAGATGTTGGGTGTAAGAGTTCATGCAGGTGATGGATTGTTTTTAAACAAAGAAAGAATCAGTGATAATATATTGTTGTCTTTAATTGGCAAAGGGTATTGAACGTTGAAGGATGTGCTTGTGTATTACATGTTGTTGTGGAAAGCGTTGTATACAAGGAGTGCGGTTTGAAATGAAATATACCGGAAATGGTATGGCTTGGGATTTATGATGAAATTTGTTTGCTGAACATTTACAAGTTTGCAGTAAATGAAGTGAATGATTTGAAAACAAACGTTTTCCTTTTAAATATTATGATAACTAGCTGGAAAATAGTGGAAAAGATGGTTGATATGGTAACATGCATTATGATGAAGAATTGCCAGAACTATATGTGTTGTTATGTATTCATTTAGGATGAAAAATAATCTCTCACATTTTAAGGATTTACTACACTCCTCCTTACACCTTTATCGATAAAAAAAGAAAAGTATCAACATTTCTAAAACGGAAAAATGCCTTTCAATGAAATTTTGCACAAATGAATATTAATTTTGTTTAGTTTGATAATTTTCTTTTTAATCGATGGTCGAACAAGGTGGAGTTTGGTGGATCGTTAAGAGCACTCAAAATTTCATAAATGTAACTGATTTTTCATTATTGTCATTGTAGATTTTCATAAGTAAATACTCTACTGAGAGCTATGTAAGCCATTCCTCCTTGTAATATTGTTTTCTCGATATCAACAGCATCTGAAGATAATGTTAGACCTTGGACTTTGTGGACAGTTACACCAACATTTAATTTTCATGAAGGAGTTACCTGGAAGTTAAACATTATCATAGCACTAACCACATTACAATGAATTTGCTCTATATAAACTCAACAGTACCTTTCAAAATTTCCCTACCACGAACATGGCAATTTCTTTCAAATTGGTACTTTCAGGATGAAAATCTATATAACTTTCTATATTCAGACACAGCATCTTGATCCCGTAAACCAGGGGGCTGGGGGATGGGAGGGGGTGGGGTTGAGTCACACTGCAATACCAACTCAAACCAATTTATTCTGAACAACAGAAAAAGACCTACAAAAATGGTTATACAATCATTATTTACTTTAAAGACACGAAATCACCTTCTTCTTGTAAAACAGAAACCCACTAGAACCGTCAATTTCAACATCAGAAACATTTGTAAACAAAGAACCATCATATATAGGTCACATTCACGCGCCAAAATCAAGTCACAGGATCGCCAATATTCGTAAACTGCCAAGAATAACTATCTGAACAATGTCTCTTACTACATAATAATTATGTACACTCTTTCTATAACTGCTTACAACAATAAACTTTCAATTCGCATATATTTTAATTAAAAGAAAACACCAACTCATCGATCTATTTATATAATCTCTCTCTCTCTCTCTCTCTCTCTCTATATATATATATGGGTGAGATAAGTAACCAACGAACAAACCTTCAGACATAAAGTAACAGATCTAAGCACCAGACACGGCGACATCTCCTAGCCAAGAGTGCTGTACATGGTTATATACGTGCCATCCAAGTTCTCAATAGAGAAATTTTCCGGCAACGCATATAAACCATAACTATCCACAAATGACCCTCTGACTGCCTAGACATTTACATACACTTATTTTTGTACATATACAAACATGTGGGACAATGACATATACACATCTATTAGCATCGTGCTTCCTCCTTTTTTATTTTTGGAGTTTTTATGCACACTAGTGCTATAGACAGAGACACACACAATGAAAGTCATCTGGATCTTTCGATACACTGAATTGAAGATATATATTAAGTTAAGGGGAGATAATTCAATTCAAACAGCTAACTTTCAAATTAAGGGATCCCCGAAAGGATTCATGTTCGTGGAAGTAAGATACATATGGGTGAGATAAGTAACCAACGAACAAACCTTCAGACATAAAGGAACAGATCTAAGCACCAGACACGGCGACATCGCCTAGCCAAGAGTGCTGTACATGCGTTGCCGGAAAATTTCTCTATTGAGAACTTGGATGGCACGTATATAACCATGTACAGCACTCTTGGCTAGGCGATGTCGCCGTGTCTGGTGCTTAGAGCTGTTTGAACTATATATATATATATATATATATATTTAGACTCTATACATAGATCTATTTATATACTCAATTATAAATAGCTTGAGCTGGTACTTAACGTTCGCTAACGCTTAAAAGAAAACACAAAACTCATCGATACCTTTATAACCTGGCTCACATTTCCGATCAACAGTGATCTAGACATCGAAACTATCTAGTAGATGTAGATAACAAAAACTTACCGCAAACAATCCTATATGACTATATCCACTCGCACTACCTAATCATGTATACATGCTTTGCGTGATGAACGCCATCTTGAAAAACCAGACGGGTCAGTTAAAGGTTATCACGAGAAATCACAACAATCAATTATCTGACTAAACTTACATGAAATTGCATCTTGGTCATGTAAATATTTTGTTTATATATAAACATAAAACTTTTGCATACATAACCTATGACATAATTTAACAATAAAAGTCCACATAATCAAGCAACATAAAAATACGTTGACATCTTCCCTCTTACTAATAAGATTTCCTTGGGTAAAACCGTTCTGTTGTACATACAACATGGTTCCCGTTCATTACTCAACGATCTATATATAAAGCCGGGCCACATGGTACTCAACATTCGCTATAAACCTCTATTTAAATCCGGGCCAAAATTCCCCTTCGGCCGGACTAGTTGTACTATAGTAAAGATCATCAAGTAATAGTTACATAGTAATAATATATTATGACCCATAATTCGTCCAGAAAATAACAGCGATAGGATTTTCCAAAACTATTTCGGAGTTCGGTATGTGCCGTAGAGTAACGGAAAATCACGATCAGAATACACATTCTCATAATACATATAATTCACACGCTGTAGTGATATTTTGATCATGCTGGTCTAGTGACAGCCCAGGACATATAGGAATAACTTCTACGTTTGCTCAGTAGAGGGAGAAGTTTAGACAATTTGGGAGACTATTTCTGCCAAGTCTCCCTCTAAGCCATTCCCTGGCAATTATTAAGCTCTGATTTTCATGTATTTCTTTATTTTTTATTGTGTGCTTCTGGTGTTAATGTTTTTTACCAATTACATATGTGTTGCATGGCTGATCCCAAACCTATTGACAAGCAGATGAGCAAAACATCATGTGTATTTGTAATGGAAAATAACTGTTACTTTTTTGTAGGTGTGGTTTGGAATAGCCAAGATTTCCCAGTTTGTGGAAGTGTGGCAGATTTAGGAATCATTATTGGACATGTGGACTGGTAGACTGATGGTCTGTGGTGGCTTGATCATAGGTCAAACAACTATTCACTTCGTATCTACAATCAAATGCATCCAACCACAACTTGGCTCAGGGACATTACATCATTAGCATAAATTTCGTCCACATATAACACGTGAGTGTTATACTTTTCTTGTTAATCATACTTTCTTTGGAGTGTTTGACTTTAGATGTTGGTATATCCCGTGTTAATCGTATTCTGTCTCAGGTAAATGGACTCCAAATAGCGAATACGTTAAAACTGAGTTATATTTATATCTTGTCTTAATCGTGTAAATTAATACCACTTGTGCTATTTTTGGACTATTCACTGCCACTTTTACAGTATTATTACCTGAATTAATGGCGAAGTATTTCGAACCCTCAGTTGGTGATGACGTCATCGAGACCGTATGGAGTTGGCCTATATCTTTATCGCTGTACGAGACATGAAACAGGGCAGACCCAACACCGGTGTTCTCAGCAACGGATACACTACTGGGAAGGTTCGTGATTACAACTGGGTCGTTAATATCTTCAAAAAGAAAATTTTATTTCATGCTGATAGCAACTTAGCATATAATAGTCTCCATTATTTATCAATAATAAAATTGTAATACTTTCGATAATCCTGATTATTCTCAAATGCAGAAAAGAGTTTCAGGATTGACAAGTTGCTCTAACTGCTTCTAACATTTCTTCGGCCAATGATGTTCACGTCAGACATTCTGTCGGAGATGTATCTATAATAAAACTATCAAAACTCGAAATATTTACTGCAAGCAATGAGACTTGCTTCAAACAATATTTAATTATTATTATTAAATAAAGAGTATTTATTTTTGTGTATAACACTAGTGTCAAGTTTGACAAGTTTAAACATTCTATTGCAGGGGTAACACCTTAAATGTTTCTTACCTTGCCACATTTAGTTTTCGTTAAACAAAATATAGTAATAAATTATGGCGAATGAATAGTAGTATTTATATTGATATTTGTTCATCTTTAAAAAAAATCTCTGATTTTTAAATTTCGGTTACAAACATAAATAAACAAAGCTAGCTTCTGGTCTGGCTATGCAATTTTGATAATAGCAAGTTAAAATCTATGTTATAACATTGCTACAAAGCGAAATATGCACATCAGGAATGGACACATCCAGCAGACACAAAATCCCCACACAGCCTAAACGTAGAGAAGAGAAGAAAGCATTGTATTACAATATTCAGTTCACCGTTAAACATGTATGTATACACACGGTTAGGATAAATCGAAATTGGTACTGTTTACTTGGCGCTCAACAATTTCAATCAAACAGTGAGTGTTTTTTTTTTTTAGTTTTCGTTCCATCTTTTTTATCATTTTATTTGTTGGCAAACTATAACAACTACACTACAAGATTTTTGCCCAAGGTTATAAAACTGAGCATGTAAACCAGTCTCAAATCTCAAGCATCTGACTGGCTGAAATGGCGACCAGTCGCCATAATCAGATGCTTGAGATTTGAGACTGGTTTCCAATCTCAGCTTTATAACATTCAGTTCTGGTCTTTGATATACCTGCTACAGTAACTGTCAATGTTTTAGGTCCGGTGGTTGTCCTGCCATCTTTTACCCATATCTGAAGGTCGTAGCCGACAATTGTGTGTGATGTCAGGTCCGAGGACACAAGAATAGCACCAGCTAAGGAAATGTATGCTCTTAATTACATTGTTACAAAACTATCAAACATTGTGCAATGATTAAGGCGTCGCAAACATTGCAAATGGCGAAAAGTGGCTAAAATTTCAAAAATGAATTTTGGAGGAAATACGTATTGCCACCTAGATTTTAGTAAAGAAATGTATTTAGCTAAGGATGTAGTTAATGTTTGCAAGCTAAATTTAGTCTAATTCATGTTCTAATTACAAAGCACATGCTAAAACAAAAGAAAAACCGTTTGCATGAGAACTCTCAAATTCATGGACTTCTACTTTCGGTTTGAAGTCAAACACTTTGATGTACATTAATTCTCACTGGCAGACCAATAAAAGTGAAGAAATATAGTGTCACGTGGCTGTATTTAAGTTTGGATGCTCAAGTTGTTTGAAAAACTGCTTTATTTACATAGAACAGACACACACAAAAAAGAAATACCGTTTGCACAAGAAGTCTGGAATGGCTGTTTAAAACGTCTAGAAAAATGTTAGAGGTATCACGTAAACACTTATTTACAATACTTTGCGGTCATCACGTAAACACTTATTTACAATACTTTGCGGTCATCTGTCAAAATAATGTCAGAAATTTTAAGAAGTACATTTTTACTTCAAACTGAAACTGAAAGTAGAAACCCGGAAGTAAGATATCCTTGAATTTCTTGAAAACCCGAACATTGTTTTGATGAATTGGCACTAAACATTGTAGACCAGCATATACTTATTTCAGGTATGAGTTGCTTTGGTATATTGTCCATGAATTTCAGAGTTCTCATGCAAACGGATTTTCTTTTGTTTTAGTATGTGCTTGGTAATTAGAACATGAATTAGACTAAATTGAGCTTGCAAACATTAACTACATCCTTAGCTAAATACATTTCTTTGCTAAAGTCTAGGTGGCAATAAGTATTTCCAAAAAAATTCATTTTTTAAATTTTAGCCACTTTTCGCCATTTGCAATGCGATCTCTTAAGGACGATAATGATAGGTGTATTCTGTAGAAATGCAATAAAATCAAAACAATAACTGGTTGATTTAAAATCTAACTAAGTTTTCCATGTCATTCAATAAATCATAAATCATGATTATGCATATTTATTTACATCAAAGTGATATGTTCTGATACTTACAGTCAAATATCGTAAACGGACACGGGGATGTGTCACAGGTCATAGTGAATTTCAAATCATCCGTATCATTCACAAGAACTTGGAACACACTTGCTCCAACTTCGTAGGTCGTCGAGATCACTGTAGCATCTTGATATAAAAAGTGAAATATGCATGTCAGGAATGGCCACATCCAGCAGATACAGCCTTCACACACAGCCAAAAAGTAGAAAAATAGTGTGCACGGACATGCAATGATCAGTTTCAAAATAGACGCCACAAACAATTAACGAAAGATAGAAGCATTGCGGTTACCATCTTGGAACGGCAAGTGACAAAGGGGATTTAAACCAGGTTCTAGGGTGCACAAACCTCACACTTGCATCAACAATGTCTCATTAAAAGACAAAATTACAAGTTGTATTGGTGAAATTACTCCAGTTCACCTATCAACTCGGCAATATTGCATGCCAAAGCACATAAACATAAACACATAAGAAGCTAACAGCATTGTAAAGTAAAAGGGCAAACAAACATTTCGTTTACGCAAAAAAAATTAACTATAGAAAAATACGACTGAGCCAGAAAGTATATTAATAAATATAATTTGTTTCGGTTTATCGAAATCGTTTATAAAATGAAATCTAAATGATACCAAGAATTATATATGGTTGGTACAATATTTTAAATAAAAACTACAAATAAAACTATGCATATCAGTTGGTGTTGATGTTAATAGCGAATACTGTTAATGAAACAAAACATTTCGAAAGGAACGTTTTCTTTATTTGGTTTATAAATCTTAACGCTTTGTTGGCTACAGGTCTACAAATATGTGAGCGATATAAAATATGCGGTTAAATACGCACAGTATCTTTTACTTTGTTCCCCATTATTTAGTGCTTTGCACTTATTTTAAAACACAAGGATTTCTTACTTTGTAGATTGATAAAGACCGGAGGTGGATTTTGAATGAGATAGACTGTTAAGGTTCCGGTATCCGTATTTATCCCATCCGTACATCCAATATTCACAGGATACGAGCTAGTGGTGATATAAGCAAACCCAGGATTGAATTTACTGTATATTCCATAGGCTGGAAAAAAGCATTATTCTTGTAAACATTTAGATGAAGTCCAGTATAGTCCGATTTTACGCATTGAGCCGTGAATGTACTTTTGTATTTATAGATTTTTGGAATATTCCACAAAATAGGGATGTTAGATATTCCCATCATGGCCCATTATGTTGAAATTGTACAGGCCCGTAACAAAGGTTGCATGGCCGTGGCAGTAACGCTTCTGATTTCTGGTAATATGATATAAGGGTTGTTTGTTCGAATCCCATGAAGAGGTTTCATTTTTTCTGTTTTAATGTCATTTTTTTCCAATGCATTCATGTAGAAACCGACAAAAATGACATTAAACCGTATAAATTCCGAGTAATCTTTCATCAAGCGGGTTGTCGCGATCGATGCTTACTCAAAACACAGTTTTTGGGCGATGCCAAAACATTGTACAAAGTGATTTTGAATAATATAATTATAAAAGAAAGAGAATGTAACAAGAGTTTACAGAACGCCATGTTTCACAATTGTCAACGTTCCTTTGGTAAAGAGGTGCATGGGGTCAGGGCAAGCTGCTCAACAAAAATATATTGTTAAAATGGAATGAACATGAACAAAATTAAAAGGGGGTTGCAAAATATAAAGATAGAACAGCTCAATACTATTAAAAAATAATATCATATGAACTAAATTAAAATAATAAGAAGGAAATGAAAGACAAAATAAAAAGTTTCTTTAATTGGATTCGAACATGCAATGTTTTGCATCATAGCCCGAGATCTTATCCACTGAGCTATTGCGTCGTGACTAAATATCTGCGCTTTTAACAGGTTTTAATGTCATATAAGTAAAGTAATTTAACGGTAACTCTGTAAAATGACGCACTTTACCTATTTAGTATTATAACAGTGGACTTGTCCGAAAGGTCACAGCTCACGGGTCAAAATTGAACTATAGTTGATTTTTTGATTTAAACATATTTTATTGCCATTTCATATATAATGTGATAACATACATATTTGCAATTGGTTTGGGTCACAAGTGCAGAGCTCACGTTAATGACGGCCCTCACCATACAATTTGATTAATAACGTTTGAAAAGGCACAGAATTATTAAAATAATTGTTTAGCTGTGATAACACATGGGTGAAACTACGAATATCAATTGTGGTGGACAAACGTTGTTGGAACCTTTCATAGTAAATGTAGAAATTTTATACATGAGCACGCTGCTTAAAATCTTTTAGTGTCTTAAATTATGGACACATTTAAATATTAATTGATTATCAGCAATTGTTAGTGATCTGTTTCCATATAGTAAAAGATCAAGATTAACATCGAAATTTTGGAGTACTCGTAGCAAAAGAAATCTTTGGACATTATAATTTGAACATATAAGAAAAAAGTGATTTGCATCTTCAATACCATATTGTACCAGCTGCATGTCGGACTGTCAGTTAAATGATTATTATATAGGTCACTAAGTTACTGCACTTATTCCTAATCCTGGCATGTAATACACTTTGCATACGTTTCCCAGAAACAAAATACTCTGGAATACTACTAGGACTTAAGTACAAGTTTTTAAGTTTTAATTTTAAAGTTGAAATTGTACAGCAAGATTTAATGTCTACTGGTAAGAAATTCCACAATTCAGTTGCAGACGGTACAAACGATTTTGCAAATAGGCTGGTTCTTCTTGCAACAGAATTGAAGTTTTCAGTCCAGTAGTTCTTTATACAAAGTGTAACTGACAGAATAGGAAGGATTCACAACTACGTCATCAATTAGTGTTATCTGTACCATGTGATACACATGTGGTACAACACAGTGTAAACAGTGGCTGCTTGTGATAAGATATTTGCTGTAAACTTAACAGAAAATGATGTACCTGGAGCAAAGTTTCGCTCATCTGACATTGCTGAGCATTCAAATATTGAATTAAAACGTTGGTTACAGTGTCGAGGTTTAAATTTGTCAGGAAAAAGGCAAGAATTAATTGACAGTTAAGCAACATCCACTTTATATATTTCCTTTGTTTACAGTTGAGAAACATAACTGTTTTGTAGCATTGTATAATTTGTTTGATTCTTTTAATAATATTTAAAAGAAGATCCCTAGTTATTTATGTAGCTATTGATACCAGTAATTGAGATAATACTTAATCAAGTTTAGTAATTAAATATATTGTTAAGTGTTGCTATATATATATACATTATATATATATATGTCCAATTTTTCACTTTGTCAATAGCATAATACTCCCGACCACAAGCACTTATCCAATTTTTGCACTTCTGTTCATTTGTTTTTGGTTTTGGAAAGGGTATAAAAAATACATCTTTCATGTCATCTTTGTCTGCTTACCTCGAGTCACTTTTACAAACACCATAGCAAAAATGTTCTGTCCTACCAAAGTATTTTTAGAAGAATTTGGTTGCAGATCCATACATAAACATATGCAAATCTATAGTAAAATGCATGCAAGTGATACAAAATTTGTACCGCTAGCAACGGTTGCTAAGGTCAGCTCTTATCAGGGAATCTATTTTTAGCATATTGGCTACCTGTGAATCCTTCCTATACACTTCAGACAAAAAAATAAGCACAGATGAAATAAAAAAAGACTTAGCCGTCAATAAAACGGTATAGAGCAGATGTGTCAGATAGCTTACACTTCTCACAACAGAACAGATTCGAATGATTCGAATGCCACATCTTAAACGCATCATTTTTCAGGAGACAGGAACAAGACAACCGACAGAAGTAAATCAAAGAGATCAGAAATCACGATTAGCTGATTGTTTTCACTGAACATAGGGCTAGGCATAAACATTACTTCCAATGAACAGACTTGATTTAACAGGACCTGCATCATTTTGTTATTTGCAATGTTAGATTACTTGCAATCTTCTTTTTAATTTAAGCAATCAAGTTAATGACTTAAACCTGTGGAAGACGGTATCTGGTGGACAACAAATGGGTAGTTCACTGGCTCTGTCCCAGATAGAGAGCAGGTCACAGGGGAGCCGTCGGGATCAGTAGCGTTCAGTGTATACAATAATGTTTCCGCCGTGACGTCTTCACTGACATAAGTTGTACCTGGTAGATTGTGGATTACAGGAGGCTGAAATAAAAGCAGTTTCAATCACACATTACCCAAGCCTATCGGCATATTTAATCAAAGCTTTATACACAGTAAAACTACATCAATTATAAGAAATAGGCACAGCCTCTCCGGTCTCCACAAAGCCAAATGGTAAAGAAGAAAAGATATCACATGGTTATATTATAATCATACTAAAATAACCAAAATCAATTAACAGGAAGATGACCGGAGATGTTTTCCCTTCAAATCAATCCGTAAATCATTTGCCGCTGTGTTAAACCCATTTCAATTACAGTTATATTTTGCCGTATGCATATGCAGAACAAAACTCTTTTTCAATCAAGAAGAAGTCAAGAATAAGAAAAAGAGTATCAACCACACAAGTTATGGTGCCAAAGTCACAAACGACTAGCGTGAAACTATTTTCCTCAGGGGCAAGTAACTATTAATTAATGGCAACTGAATTTTTAAGAATATATACAAATTGACGAATTCATGAACAGGCTCAATCAAACCGAGCCTGCAATATTTTCATATTTTTCGTTTTCGATGGCATTCAAAGTTCCCTTGTCATCTTTTTTATATCGATAATGAATTAAGCTAACAACACAGAGTATGGAAATTGTAACGAATAAATAAAGCTGTTCTAAGCTCTTCAATGCTTTACTAAATATTGTTTTGGTAAGTATTGAAACCCTTCGTAGGCAGAACAAATACTGTAACATGTTTATTGTGTAACGTTTAAAAGTCAATGTTGTTGTCGACATTAATTTTAATAATATAAAACCCAAAAGCTGGAATATCAGTGCTATGGTTGATTTGTATGAATTACCTGGTTTATTATTTTCACTGTGAGTGTTCCCGTAGCTGTGTTACCACACTGGTCTGACACCTTGAACACAAGTTGATCTGTGGTTGCTCCGTAGGGGGCCAGACTTGATGTTGTTGTAATGATGCCTTTAAATAAAACATGTTTTTATCTGTATTTTTCACGTATTTATAAAAGTATATTGAAGTTTCATTCATGTAGAGCGTTGACTGAGTTTTTCCAAGGTATTATGATGGTGTAGCTAAACGTTTCAGAGAAATATCAATTTGAATTTGAAGAAGCTTTAATTGATTTTGAAGATTTATTACCTTACTTGTTAGTAATATGCTAATTTAAACCATGCATAATGCCAATGATTTTGGGTGACTGTAAATAGGTATACTTTAACTACCCTTTTTTGGGATACGGATGGTATGCAATGTGTATGTAATGTGCTGCATGGTTGGCTAGGCGCTGCTGCCGTATCGGGTTGGCTTTGGGGTTTAGCTTTTAGTCTGGCTTCTATACATTTAATATATCACTACAGCAGGTGTTCAACTAGTTGTATTCATGTGTATAGCCCAGAAAATAGAAACTACATGTACTTACCGGATGATGTATCAAAGCTGTATTTGGAACTAGGTGCCATAGATAATGCCAGTGTGCTGATGTCATCAGTGTCCATATCTGTAGCGCTGACCTTAAACACTGACGTCGCTATTGGATTCGATGTAGATAACGAGACCACAGCATTCAGGTTGCTAAAACTTGGTTTGTTATCTTTGAATGAAAAGAAATATAAGTGAAATTCAAATAGAATAAGAAAGACGAAATAATAGAATAAGAAAAGACGAAATGGGCCCAGCTAGGGTTTTGCCTTTACAAGGCGCTAGCCCTCAGGTCGTATAGTGCCTTCCTTTGTCTTCAACTTCACCATGTTGGGAGTCTGCTTTTTTTCCTTAGGTATATCACTGAGCACACAATAACAGTGACAAAGTCTAACTGCTGTCATAATTATCGGGAAAAGCGCCGTAACGTTGCAATGACGGTATACAGATTAATAGTGAGTACAAGGGTAACGTACCCCGAATTGGCTAATATGTAAATTATCGGAAAATGCATGATAAGGAGGTATGAACTGAAGACGTAAAGTCAATAGTACAGTCCTCTCTCCACATCAATCATCATTGAATATGTTACACGTACTTGCATCAACTGACATTCTGAGCGGATAGGTACGGCCATTCCTGATAGTTGCTGATCCCCAGTTCTGTGTCGCACCGACAGCCAACGACGACATTGACTGCATGTAGTTGTTGTCTGCCTCACCGCCACCAGGGTCGTAACGAATGACGTCACTGCTGCCCGATGTCCACCTTTAAACAGTTTTACCGCCAGTTTGTAATGGTTATAAGCTATTCATGTTTTAGCATTTAAAACGCAATTAATTCATTTTGCAAATGTACACAGAAACAAAAGAAGCTTGGGTATTTTCATGAACAGAAACGGTCAGATTCAGTACATATAAAAGGTGAAGTAAACATGTCAGACAAACCTCGTGCAAACACAGCAAAACAAAATGACAGAAACCAGTTCAAATCAAAACACCACAAACATCGAAAAAGAGAATCTATTGTTCTTATGACTCATCATTAACTCTTTGCATTTAAAAGCACTGCTGTTCGCATCAATTTATTTCACCGCTTAAACAGTTGTTAAAAAAGTGAAATAGGCATATCAGGAACGGCAACACCCAGCAGACGCAGTCTTCCCACACAGCCAACAAATAGAGAGGAGAAGAGAGCATGGTTATACAATGATCATTTTCAAAATAGACGTCACAAACAATTAACAAAAGTGAGAATGCGATAGGTTTCCGCCTTGGAACGGTTATTTGCAAAAAAAAAATGTCACTGGGGATTTAAATCAGGTTCTAGGGTGCACCAACCTGCCACTTGCCCCGACAGGTTCTCAAATTAACAAACAAGTACAATTTGTCTTGGTGAAATAACTTCAACACACCCATCAACTTGAAAATATTCCATAAAAAACGCACAAACATACAAAACATGTAAAACAAACGGACAGGTTCCAAATGAGACCAGAGACCAGAGCCCCTGGAGTCAAATCAGCAAGAACACTATGGCAGGGATTAAAGAAACAGATCGAGCATATCTAGGAATTTTTTATACAAGATTTCTAAATAAATCTTCATAAACTCTTAAACACCTACCACCGTCGTGCAACCAACGACGTAAGCATAACGATCAACTGTAGATGGGTTAATCAACAGGTATGCAGATCGCTAATGAACATCATGTTGGTTTTGAATTTAGAGATAGTTTTTACGAATAACGTGGAAAACAGTTTTGTGAAGTTTAAAAATTAAATATCCAAAAAGACTGGCTGTGAAAGCCTTGTTGTTATTGTGATTTTAAACTGCGCCTGTATTTTCAGGTTTTTTAAGTTTTTTAGTTCGAGGATAAACACGTTTCAAGTTTATTGGCATATCGGCAAAAATTATGTCTTTGGCAAAGACACAAGCATACAAAAAACACACTCATGTGCAGAATCCATAAACAATACACACAAAATGTTTAAAGAAACAGTCATCAATGCAAGTGTATCATTGCGGATACGATTAGCATTCCTAATAAATTTACATATTTTAAGAAAAGTACACTTACTTTTTGAAGACAAAAGGCATATAAATTTGTTTAAAGAAGGCCACGATGTGGCACCAAAATGTTTTCTTCCTATTTCAGAGTATCAGTAGTACAACATAACAAAAATGATACTCTGATTCAGTGTTATTTTTATTACAGAGTTTACAAATCCTATTTTCCCTATCGAAATTACTTTACCGACCTACTCTGTTTTCAAGAGAATGTAACGAAACAGCGCTAAAGCTGTAACTTAAGATGTTAATGCTGATAAAACAAATATTTCAGTGATCCTCCACGAAAATGTTTCAATAAAAGGGAGATTAGGGCACTTTAAAAACAACCGAACACTGGGTTAGAATATTAGATATTCTAACCCAGCCGAATACGACAAATTTCAAACTATTGCATGCTAGGTTTGATTGAGCCTGTAATGGGCAGTTATGATAATGCATATAGCTGGTCATGTCTTGAGTCATAGATTGAACAGATATAGTATAAGCAAATTCTATGCCAAACATTTCTGCAATATAAAAGAACCATCTGAAAAGAATATGGATTTACATGGTGAACGATTTTGCCTAAAATATATAACACCTTAGGTTTTACACTTATTTGACCTTGGTGCACGTAACACGGTCTTTTGTGATTGCCTTTAATGATAGTGATATGTATTTTATCTTCGTTTTCATAGAAATACAGAATACATATCAACTAGGAAATCATATCTTACCATCCGAACGCATCGCCCGCTTTAACTGTTATCCTTTGTGACTGAGGTAGGCTGGCAGTAATCCATCCGGTAGTAGCTATAAATAAAGGGTTATACAATAATAAATAAAGAAAATAACTACATGTATAATGAGAGATGAAATAGCCTATGTTCAGGAATAAAAATATTTACATATAAAGCATAATGAGCCTAGGTTCGCGATTACAAATAGTTACATGTTACAATTATGACAGATGAAGCCTAGGTTCAAGAATTAAATATTTAGTTTAATATGAAGTATAATGACAGGTGACATAGCCTAGGTTCAAGATTTCAAAAAGTAACATATAACCGCAATGACAGATGTCGTTCCAATTGTTTAAGAATAAAGAAAGTTACATATAACCAGAATGACATCTGTCGTACCATATGTTTAAAGAATATAATTATTTACATAAGTGTTTTCTGAAAAAATCTAGGATCATCTGTATGCTTATTTACTGTAGGTTATTACTGAATGTGTTTTCGCTCTCGGCTAACCACGATTATTAATTGGTTTAAACTTCACTTACAAGTTCCTTATTATAGTTTTATATATCAACCCTGTTATCTCTATATATGATGTTTATCGCATGTTCGAACAGTGTAGATCCAGATCATTGCTGTCTGATCTGGTTACTTCTTGGTCACAAATAATTCATTCGATTAGAGCTATGGTTTTCAACAATCTATAAATATCTGCTTGTGTTTATATTAACAGTAGACCCAGAAGTATCAACTTACTGACAGTGTAAGATGTTTGTCCAAGAAGCGTATAGGAGGAAGTTCCTGCGATGGGTCGCCAAACCTGAAAGTACACTACCTGGTCTGCTACATGGTTTACCAAAACCCTCCAGTCTGTCACGACCCCACAGCAATCAACCACATAGTCGACATCTAGCATCAAGTACCCATATCCTAAAAGGTACAGACATCTATATAAACAACAGTATTTTCATACAATATCTAACAGGAACTTGACTGATTAGCGAATATAAGATACTTAGTTTCAAAACTTTAGTTTTTAGATACTATCTCGAGTGCTAACTTTTAAAACAGATATCTAAACAGAACACTGATACTTAAAGCTGCAAGACAGATGTACACTTTTCCAATTTTGATAAATTTGATGAATTGTAGTATACAATTTATGCGCTTGCAAAAACTATGGCAAGCGGTTTGCACAAAAATTCCTTAAATTAAAAGAAATAAATTAAATATTTCTCCTACTGGAGAGCGAACACGTACCAGTCAATATGCTATTAGTTTTAGAATATTTACCTATATTTGATTCTTTATCTTTCGTCCGACATTTGCAACAATGTCCCTTGTTTAAATTTAGATTTTGAGTTCTGCATGAAAGTGTATCAAAATCTTGACTTATTGTTACATATGTCTCATCAAATTTATTAAATAGTTTTGAAAGTTGCAGATGTTGTTCGGAACTCACCTGTGAAACCCTCTTGGCCTGCATAGTTCCACCAATTATTGTTTATATCTCCAAAGTTGGCATTATTGCTGCAAAGTGCTGCTGAAATACAGATACCATAAATGCATCCCAAAGAATTCGCCATTGGTTTGTCACAAATTGTAGACGAATCTTCTATAAAGTACCTGTATTGCGATATTCTTACATAGTTTACATGCAAGAGAATATATACAGCCAAGGTTTATAAGCGTTCTAAAGTAGTAAAATTCACTCACAACAAATTCTCAAATGTATTGATATTTCTCAAATATACTGTGGTCAATTAATATACTTAGCAGAAATTAAAACATCATTTATGTAATAGTAGTTTCTTTTACTATTTTATCTTGTTTTTTTTTGGTTCTCAAAATTTACCATAGCTGAGACATTGAAGTATTCCAAACCAAGAAAAGGCACGTTTCTTTTCCAGATATTTCATAATCCTTTATAAATCTACACAAGTAATGATATGTTAAGTTGTAACTATCAAAACGGCTTAGAAAAAATGCCACCAGGCTGGGACCGCTTGCTTACAGGAAGAGTGCTTTCCCGATTGAGCTATCCGGGACGCTTTAAAAACATCAGTCGAACGTTTGAGATGTAAAGAGAGGATGGTTTATACTATGATTAATGTAAGAAGATACAAACATTTAATGAAAATAAGAACCAGAGGCGTGAACGCCTTCGAACGATAAGTTGCAAAACAATCTGCCACTGGCAATTTATCCAGGTTCTACGGTCACCATCCTCACATTTGCCCCTAAAAATTCTCATATGAAAAAACAAACACAGGTTGTTTTGGTAAATTAACCCACTCATCAACTCGATAATAACGCACGAAAAAGAACACACATATATAAAACATAAGAAGCAAATGGCATTGTCAAGCCAACAAGGTATGTAGCTAATGACCTTACAACAACTAGAGTACTGAGAGCGTAATCAGCAAGAAAGCGATGGCAGGAATAAAAAAACTAATCTAGTTTTTCCGTTTATTTTCAATAGTCTCCTAAAAAACCATCATTCGACCCAGTGGTGCAAACACAAGGGTATGTAAAGTGACCAACTGAAGAACTGTTTAATAAAGTGTTGGTAGCCTCTCATTTTGAATTTACAGATGGTTGAGAAAATAATATTGAAGTTTATTTTCTTTCATTTATAAATCATATTTCCATAAAACACTGTTTTAATAAGACATATCTTGTTGCAGTAGTGATTTCAAATCGCAGTTGTTTTTAACTAAATCTAGGTTGCTTTTTTATTTGTAGTATCAATATCAATATCACATGTTTTCTGTTATGCAAAGATTGTATTCATTAAAATCTTTAACATTGTTTCAAGCCTAAGAAAAGCAAATACGCTGATAAATCTTACTGAATATGCTTTTTTTCGTCACCTTGTATTTATCTGCAAAAATATCACGTAAATGTCCTATACGTTGAATCTGTACATATTTTATTATGAAAACAATACCAGTTACTCAGATAAGATTTTGTAACAAAATATTTGTATCTATATGTTTAAATATCGTTTTACTTCAGTGAACAAAATTCACGCAAAAGACGTTATCTATATTAGGTCAAAAAGCCAGTAACACTGGTGGATGGCTTGGGACTTGGGATAAAATGAGACAGAAACGAAGAATATTTATTGTTCATGTCCCAATAAAGTGAGGATTATTCATATATAATGCTATATCTACTTCGAGCAGTTTGCCGGCATCAACGTGCTCCTCAGTCGTCAAACGTCCCACTTATAATGAGTTTTTGTCAGAGTCTAAAGTCGAGGAATATGTAAAAGGAATATAAATAAAACCCAGTGTACACATTACATTTTCTAATGACGTTCTGGCGAGTGGTAGAATTAACACTTAAAATGTAGCCAATGTTTTTTGCATTATTTTGCCTGAAAACAAAAATAAACAGTTTAACTATTGTTTAATTTGAGAAACTTTTCTTTATGAAACCTAATTGTAAAAGCTCACTCTTAGAATTTTAATTAGTTTACATTTCATTTGTTAACTGATACCTTCTGTTTTCCAAGCGGAGAGGATACTCATGCACAAAACGAACACTAGTTTGAAATCCATAATTCCGCTCCTCTTATCAAAACATGGTGTCGCAAGCGATCTGACTCGGTCGGAAATCACCAGTTTAATAAATAATAGAACTCAAAAAGATCATTTAAAGTCAAACCTAGAGTCAGAGAAATAAAAAGAAAATTAAATTAATGTTTATTTGTACAAAGACTTGTTGCAATCTAATTTCAGCTCAATAAATATATAATTATATTTGAAAGAATCAAAAGTTTCAAAGTACATCTTCTCTGTTGCCCATGCCATCATCATTATAAGCTTCAAATAAACATCAACATTTGAATGTGCCTTTTTGTTGAATAAAAAAAAACACAAATTAAGAAAACCTTTTATATAAATGTGTTTTTTTTCAATAATTAGAATTCTTTTGACACCGATTGAAAAAATACGTCAATTGCAAGGAACAGCATAATACAAGTACAAATAGAGAAATTAAATCATATATTCCAATTGGCTTCTTTAAAATGAAATCAATATTTAAGTTAAAAATAAATTAATATTTTTTTATCTTGAACAAACAAATGATACAATCATAGGCTCTATCTCTATATTTATGCATTTAAAAGTAAACAGCATAAATACGGGTATCAGATAAATGCCAATACCAATTGTAAGTAGATGAACATTGTACAATGAGAAGAGAAACATACCTATTTGAAATATCCATATTTTAGGTTATTTTTTGTAAATGGAAATAAGCCTTAGATTCATTGGCAATATTTACAGAAGTAAGTAGATGTAAATGTAAATGTTATGTTAAACATTGATGGCAAAAATGTCAAATAATTGCAAATCATTTTAATATTTTTTACCAGGGAGGTATCTGAACTTGGTGATAAATAACAATGGTCATTTGTTTGATGTTTGCTGTCAAGCTCAAATCATTCTATAGCAAAGGAAATTGTAAAAATAGACGGACTTAAAAAACAAGCAAATTATTTTGTATTAAAAGAACAAAGAAATCTCAAATCATCGAAGAGCACTGGTTTAAATTTAATTCCGGCCAAAAGTTTTGAAATATTCTGCTGAATAAAAAAGGCTTCATTTTTAACGTCAACATTTCAATTTCAGAAAATTATGTACCTCATAACATGAAGATAGCTTTAAGGAAACCTTTATACTAAAAATAGAAATCTAAATGTCCAACATGATGTTCCATAGCGCTTCGGTTGATTAATACATATACAGCTGATCGTTATGCTTACGTCTTTGGTTTCACGACGGTGGCAGTAGTTTAAGAGTTTATAATAAAGGTTTTATTTGGAAACGTTGTAAAGAACTAAGAAACTTATTCTTGTTGATTTGACTCCAGTGGCTCTGGTCTCGGAAATGCCAGTGAATACTCTCCTTTAAGCTTGACAATGCTATTAGATTCCTATGTTTTATATGTTTGTGTGTTGATGGGTGAGTTGGAGTTAATTCACCAACCTGTGCACAAGAATAAAACTAAATCTGGAGATCAGTCTCAAATCTCAAGCATCTGATTGGCTGAAATGGCGACCAGTCGCCATTTCAGCCAATCAGATCCTTGAGATTTGAGACTGATCTCAAAACTTAGTTTTATGATCTTGGGCACAGACAACTTATGATGATTCTTTGTTCATATGAGAACCGTTGGAGCAAGTGTGAGATTGCTGCAACCTACAGCGTGGTTTAAACCGCAAGTGCCAAATTGTTTTGCCACTGACTGTTCAAGGGCGGTACCAGCTCATGTCCTTAATTTCGTGTTTAATTTTATAAGCCCATGCTCTCTTTTCCACTCTACTTTTGGCTGCGTCGGAGGCTTTGTTTACCGGATGTGGCAATTTCTGATATGCATATTTCTCTATTTTGTAACTATAAACCTGTTAGTATTTTAAGTCATGCGTCCAAACCTTAAGGAAAAAGTACGGTATTGAATAGTATTTAGGGACGTGATTTTCAGTTTTGATTGATAGTGTACACCTACCCTATATGCTGATGACGGGGTTTCTTATGTTCACATACAACAATTTTTTTAATAAGGGACTGTTCTAGCATCTTGCTCAAACTTTTTTGTGAATAACAAGTTGCTTAACATGTTAGCAAAACTGGAAGTGTCTCAAGTGCCTCAATATCAAATTGAAACCAATAAAATATTTTAAGTTTGTTTGTAAGGGAAATACGATTTAGTCCACACAGTCTGTAAAATACCTTGCGGTTTGTATTGACAACTAATGAAGGCAAAATCATTGTTAAAATAATTTATTTGTTAGGTAAATTCTCGTCTTAAGTTTTTATACAGACAAGCATGGATGTTATTTCTTGTAAACAGTCTCCCCGTACATTCAATCAATGATGTTACCTGTTACATACTTTGAAGATCGTTGAGCATAATACTTGTGATACAACTTTATTAACAGTACATCCAAAATTACCTTTTTTTAATGTTTCGGCCAGGTTAAAATGGGTGGATTCAATATCCCAACCAATATAGATTTGGATATTTCTCTACAGCACCAAGGATATACTTTCTGCTTTTAAAAAGTGTAAATTAATTGTACTTCTAAAATTACCTTTGTTTAATATTTCGGCGAGTTCATAGATAATTGTTTCAATATAAAAGCCAATATAGATTTGGATATTGTTCAATCACCTCAATGATATATTTCCTGCTTTTTATATTTTGCCTTTGGCGTTGTTTGTGATATGCAGGATTTATATTCTCCTATCCCCTGTCAAAATTTTATTCTGTTTAGTTGCGCCCATTGTTTTCTCGTTATTAGTGAAAACCCATTCTTTTATATGCTGTTAATAGAATGGTGTTTAACTTAATCTGTAAATACCACATTGACTGTTCCGTGTTCACCGCCATATGCATACCATCGTTTGGGATGGATAAAAACTGTACTGTTTATTATTGTGTAAATATTGAGTTGCGCTCAATCTGGGCGAGGGCAGTTAAATGCATTTTCATTACCGCACATGAACAGCCTCTATTAAATCTAGTCAGCAATATTTTCATATTTGTCATGTTCTATCGCTTTCAAAGTTTCCTTTTTAATTTTTAAATTTTGCCGTTGGCGTTGTCTGTCATATGCAGGATTTATATTCTCAGATCCCCTGTCAAAATTCTATTGTGTGTTGTTTTCCTCAAATTGTTTAATCGTTTAGGGTAAACTCATTCTTTTTTTCTGGGACCATACGCCGCTGAACATGGAATAGTATTAATCTGAAGGTCACCGTAATATGCATACCATCGTTTGGGATTGATCGAAATCGTACTGTTTATTGGTGTAAATATTGAGTTGCGCTCAACCCGGGGCTAGGCGGCGTGGCCGGTAATATGCATTTCCAGTACTGCCCATGGAAAGACTCAATCAAACCGAGACTGCAATATTTTCATATTTGTCTTTTTCTGTGGCTTTCAAAGTTCCTTGTCATCTTATTCTAGAAAACATTTGTGTTCTGCACCGATTCAGTGTCACATAGACGATGCGTGTTCTTCTTGGTACCCATATTAAAATAAGAGTCTCAGAGACACATTTTCCGAAACATGACTGTTAGATTCATAAACGGTATGGGTCCTAAAGAAAGTGTATATCAAGCTATTATTGCTGATACTAGTATTCCTATAATTAATAATTCCGACAGAAACAAAAGCATGAACCATATCTTTAAAATTGTTGATGATTAGTGTCTTTCATTGATGAAAGAACATTTTGTAAAATTAAAGAGATTACATGTAACATACTTGTTCACAAAGATCAAAAATGTATAATTTCAGAGTTCCGAAATGATATTGTAAAGACAATGTCGTTTTTATATTGTGCAATTAATGGCTTAAATTCTTTGATTTATAAAATAAAATAAAATAAATTCACTCAATTTTTAACACAGTCTAAAAAAATAATGAATTAATCAATGCAAAATGACTTATGCACTTGGTGACTTATTTTTCTTTATTGTTTTATCATGTTTTAAATCTTTGTTAATATATGTTTTGTTAACGAAGTATATTTTAGAAACGAATCTGCGGTCACTTAAAAGTGTGTAAGTGTTCATTTTATTTTATTATAATGTGTATTCATAGACTCATTATAAATACACAAGGGCCACAATTGACATAAGGTTTTAGCTTCTTGGTTGCACCAACCTCACATTTGCTCAATCGGGTTCTCATATGAACAAATAACTTTTAAGAACAAGTTGTCTCTGGGAAAGCCAGTCAGAGGATTTCAGGAAATGCCGACCCCTAACATTCCGACCCGTAACTATTTCCTGATACACCTCGACTCCTTGCCATTTTGACCACTGATTTGAAGACATTTACTGTTGAAAACAAGTATAATATCCATATTCCAATTCATTTTCCGACAGCTAGTCACAGGGACTTTTCTTTGAAAATAGCAATAGAACATAAAAGAAGAGAGAGAGAGAGAGAGAGAGAGAGAGAGAGAGAGAGAGAGAGAGAGAGAGAGAGAGTGAGAGAGAGAGAGAGGGAGGGAGGGAGGGAGAGAGAGAGAGAGAGAGAGAGAGAGCTTTTCTAAAACTGATCGATATTTTTTTACAATTAAGTCTCAAACAGATTATTCGACCTTCAAATTAAGACATTTATTGCATTTACAGAAGGAAAAACCACAATAAGTAAAGACCACTTATGCAATAAAATCAGAAACAGTAACTTAAATATCTATTTTTGTAAATTACCTCCCTTTAAGTTAAACACTAAATTTGCCACAACCTAAATATATTTTTTTAATTTTTCATATTTTTTAAACCGATAGATTCTGGACAGTTTTCAAACATATTGGTGATCAATATCCTTCACTAGCATCGTTAATGTGATAGGATTTTCCTTTGTTATTTTGTCAAAATTTCATTTTGGCTCAGTATACTATTAGTAATATCGAAGCGGCTTCTTAGTTATAGTTAGTGTACAAAGTATATTAAGTGGTTTTAACAGTTAAGAAACCCTAAAGGAACGGAGCGTAGCTAAGTGACCATGGTTTCTTTATTGTTAAAACTTCACTAATGGCTTACCACACTTCTACCCAGTACGTTCATCGATAAAAAGGAAATAATCAAAATCTCAATAACGGCACAATGCCGTTCAATGAAACTTTGCACAAATGAGTGTTACTAATGGATCTTTATTTTGCATGAGGTAAGATGGTTAGAACAGTAAATAAAAATAGCGAAATCTAAAAATTCCCTTAACTTTTTTTTTACATAAATTCACAAAAACTAAACAACACAAAACATAATTTTAAATGCCCAAATGAGTAACATGATACTGACAACACTTTTTTTTATGTCTTCGTGACTAACATATGTAAACCTTATTAGTTATTAGTAAAAGTGTTTTTGACCTTTAATTTCCTGGTCGCTTCCTGGTTGCGTAAACGGATGACAATTATTGATTTCTCTTTCAGTAGTTGAAAGTTCTTTACAAAGTACACAACATTTTCTTTTCAGTATCATTGCACACCGTGGGAACTTTTATAAAAATTATGTTTTGTATTGCTTAGTTTTTGTGAATTTATGTAAATAGTATTTGAAGTAATTTTTAGGTCAAACTTTTTTCTTTACTCTTCTAACGTGCCTTACTGTACGCAAAATAAAGATACATTAGTAACATTCAATTGCGCAAAGTATCATTGAACGACATTTTACCGTTATTGAGATTTTGATAATTTTCTTTTTATCGATTAACGTGCTGGGGTGGAATGTGGTAAGCCCTTAATATACACTAACTTAGTGATCAGGACAGATTTACCTTACAACTATCAGACATTACGTCTGATAGTTGATTGAAGTGATTAAGTGATTGAAGCGTGTAGTTTTAGCAGAGAAGAGGCGAAGAATATTTGAAATTCTAGCTCTGTGATTGGATGGAAAATGAAGATGGTAAACACTAAAGCTAGATTTACATGTTTTTTGGATATAACAAGCAAACCAATAAATCAAAACAACGTCTTTATTTAATTAACAGTATTTTCGGTTAACAACATTGTTAACTGCAAACATTTCGTATCTATCCTAGTTCAGAAAAAAGAGTTTATTATTAATTAAGTGAACTACAGATAGTTTTACATGGCAATATGCCTACTGCACAGTAAATGGATCAATTTAACAAAAAATCATGTAAGTGACATGATTTTATTGAAAGAAGTGTCTTTCATTAAAAAGTTTCACTTTAAGTGTTACCTAACAACATATTGCAGATGCAGTTTCTGCCTTTTGAAGTAAGCATCACTACAAATGTTGTGAGAGCACCTGAAAGTGATCAAAATGGCCCGTTTTTACATTTTTACATTAGATGTTAGCATCTAAAAATTGCCATGTTTTTATCAATCTGTAATTTTATTCTATCAGCTTTTAGTCAGTCTTCTTTTGTTTTGCCTTTTAGGCAATTTAGTTGCAGTTCTTTTGATGTATAATTCATAGTTCTATGTTGACTAATTCACTCACAATTTTACAAAAAGTCATGACAGTGCCTTGTAAGATGGCTTCACCAAAAGAATGCCCTTAAACTTTCTGGCCTCCAAATAATCATTGAAAGTACTATAAAAAGCTTTTCCTCCTGCTAAATTCATTTCATTATGTTCACTTAATGGGAAAATAGCCAGATTTCTATAGTTAAGAGCATACAGTTTTGCTGTCAACCATTTCAGTATGTTGAATCGGTTTGTCCGAAAAAAATGGTAACGTCCGTCCCCCCGGCAGTATCTTTAAAGAAAATGATTAAAGTAATAAAGAAATACCCACTTATCAAGCTTACAGATGGCAGATATTAGAAAAATATAAGTTAACATCTCTTAGTCAAGGCAGTAAAAAATTACAACACTTTATGTAGAAGTAAAATGTAACGTCCGTCCCTGTAACGTCCGTCCCCTTTTATACGTTCTTTCAAGCTCAAAAATCAATCATGTTTTGGCAGAAATTTAATGTCTTTTGTTGTTATTTTAATTACTGAGCCTTTTACTACAAATTTTATGCAAAAATTCCATATACAGATGTGTGACATGTTTGTATTGACAGAATCTCTAATTTCTCATGTAACTTGGGGTGAAAATTATTTATATTAACTTATTTTTCAAAATATTGCTTGTTTTCTCCACAAAAATACTTTCTTTTTACCTCTAACAACATATTAAAACTATTAAATAGAAATATTAGACTATGTTGAGTGAACATACTCAAATATACTTGATTAAAGATAGGGGGACGGACGTTACAAAAATAATGAAATGTTCTGTAGAAGTAAAATACATGGTTTCATAATGTTTTTTCCTGAGTTTCTGTAATTTTAAGCTAATTTCTTCTTTAAAACCAATCTTAAATCATTTAAATTGTAATTTTAATGTGTTTTCAACATTCCTAGAACTATAGTTTATATTTCATTTCAAAGCACATCTAAGTTGCCAAATAAAAATAAACATGTCTCTTAAAACAGCCATAAGACCATTAATTAGCATATTGAATCCCTAGTCAGTTGCTTAAAACAACATGACCCTCAATTAGCACATCTTCAATCATACAAACTGATCTTCAAAAGGACATAAATCACACCCCCTGCTGATAAGACCTGTGTCTTGCTAATGAGATTATGTAACATGGTCATAAAACACAAGGTCCTTTACCTAATTAGCATAATGTACAGAACTGAAAAGTGATTGGCTGGATACAAAATTGATGGGAGGGTTTAAAGCTATAATTTTCATGCCAAAAAAATAAATCAAATTCCATAAAAAGATGATAATATAAATTAGCAAAGATGCATTAAATGAACTTAAAATCAGATGCTGTTTAAATGTTAAAAGAAAAAAAAGATGATAACTATTTCTGATATGTCTATTTTACCTTTTTGTTAAGTAAGAAATATATTTTCATTTTATAACTTTTTTATGCTTCCTTTTAAACAGTGTTGCCATAAACATTTCCTCTCAAATTTAACTTACAGATTGGTAACTTACAAATGAAGTGCAGTTTAAGCCTTCTGATGCCGATTGTGAGACTTACTGTTAAATCTACAACTTTTCAATTATTTAAAACTTTTTTTTCAGTTTTCCTTTTAAGTTTTGTGATACACTGCGTAAAGTTTCAAGTGATGATAATACCTACATTTCATCTTGGTCAAACAAGAACCAAAATTCAGCAGAGACATATGAGAATCACTCATTTCAGTGCTTCGTGCTTAGTACTGTTACTAGTAATGACATTCTTAAGCAAGTGTCCTTGTTTAAGCCCCAACCCTACCCTTTCTCAAAACCTACCTGAAGCATTTAACTATACAGATATGTAAATATATAACAATATAATATGTTTTGTGCACACAAATTCCAAACATGTTCAGTTACAACCCTTCAAAATATCCTGGGAGAATACTGAATAACGATGAAGGTGGCTGCTTGTCTCAGCATGGAATGATGTACCCATAGTCTAGGCAAAAGTCTTATTTTAAACTAACTATTGGTCAGCTAGATGTGTTGAAAGAATCTATTATTATTAAACTTTGTGATAAAGTTAGTTCTGACATGCTGCCATGTTGAAAACTCGGAAGTTTCTACTGACATTAGCTTGCACACCCTATTTGATCTCTTACACCAGGCATTTTATTAATTGACAGGTTGTTTTACATCATGATGGTGTTATATTATTTCACAGTTGATTATCTTGTGAACTGAGGAAATATATACTTAAATAATATGAATGAGTGCAGCCTGTAACTTCAATACTGTTAATATGTAACGTCCGTCCCCCTAACCATCTATATTCTTGGTTCATACACTGTTCACTTACGCTTCACAAATTCAAAAAATCTTTTGTTGTTCCTTTATCTTTGTTTCTATTGCTTGGTTGTCGAAGGGTTTTTAAATAAAAAACAAAAACCATCAAGCAGTGACTAAATAAAAAAAAATTCATCCATAAATTTTTGGCGGATTTCACAAAATTTAATGTTTAATATTTTTTAGTGTCAGAAGAGTATTTTCTGTAAATCCTGTATACTTTTTCTGGTAAACATATGGCTAGGCATGAAAATTAACCCCCAAAAGTTTATGTGAAATTATATATGGATTCAAAACAGCTGGTTTTCTGTGCACTGGTAACGTCCGTCCCCCAACACACCTCATTCAGTTACAAGGCTCAAATATATAAAAAATGGAAAAAAAGTTATCTTTTCCTTTAATTTTTCTGAAAATTTAATGTTCAAAGTTTAGAAACACATCAAAATCAATAGATTATCTGCAACTTTATTTTTTGGTCCACATGCTAACACAATTGATCCATTTACTGTGCAGTAGGCAAATAGCGTTCTCTTATTATTTGCATTTTGGGGTATATACTTGATGAGATTCAAAATACAAAGTAAACAGGGACAGTTATGTTTGTAGATCCCATTTAATTTTATTTTGACAAAGAATTCAATTATCTTAGTTCCTATCGCATTTGAAGTTAGCTGCATGGTGGATTATCAAGACAAGTAAAATAGTCACGTGAGGAATAGCCATAGCCTTGCTACTCACTCAAAACGAAAAGAGAAAATGAGAGCATGTGTTGGTATAAGATTAAACGACATATGATCAAACAAATTTGAAATATGCAAGAAAAAAGATCAACAATTCAGGAAATGAGAACATTAAGGATGTCCGCCTTCAACCGTCGGTTATGTGAGAGTTTTAACTTTTTAAAATTTAAAATAATGTGCTACATTTGTAAGCGGCCACTTCTTGAATATTGTTCACGTACTTTGTGGTGAATTAACAAAAAATAAAATCTTACAACATATTTAGTTTTACATTAAAATTGTTTCTGTTTCACTAAATAAAAAAAACTAAGTATCACAAGAGCTTAATTGCGGCATACATATTTTCAAAATGAAAAGCTATTTAGCCTAAGGTCGCATAATTTTTCTTAAGTTAGTGATACTTTGTCCTCTATTTAATGCATTATGTTAACCTTTTTAAATCACCCCCTCACATCTCTCATTTAAAAACGTATTATGCCCATATCAGGAAGTGCCACATACAGAAAACAAAGCCTTCACACAACCAAATAAAAGTGAAAGACTACACTACAAACAATGGACGAAAACGCTAGTTACCTAATCTCATGTACGAAATATTTCATTTGTCTTATGTCGATAAAATATAATAGATAGATTGTTTACATTAAACTAATTCAATTCTATGTATAGCAGATTTTTTTTAAATTTCGAATATTAAGTCAAACAACACAATTGGTTTCTAAGAAGAAATGTTTACAAATCATTATTGTTTTAGTACACTGCAAAACATCTTCTTGATTTTCAGTGGATAATTGACCGTTTATCCCTTTTGTTAGTGTTAGTCATTGTGATATGATTTTCGTTAAATGAATTTATTTAGCTTGTCGAATGTACGGTTAATTGCTACAGGACTCTTTAAAAATTATAGCGATAAGCATTTGAAAATAAAACCTGGGCCCAAGATCATAAAACTAAGTTTTGAGATCAGTCTCAAATCTCAAGGATCTGATTGGCTGAAATGGCGACTGGTCGCCATTTCAGCCAATCAGATGCTTGAGATTTGAGACTGATCTCCAGATTTTGTTTTATGATCTTGGGCACAGCCTATTAAATTTGTCAACTGAAACTTTGAAGCGGCAGAGCATTGAAACTCTATGGTAATGACGAAGTCGCCAAGAAATTATATAAAAAAAATCTTTGCAGTAAAATACAATAATGAATTTATGGTTTCTTGGAACGGCAGTTAGCATATACTGTTGGTCTATATGGTAAATTACCACTGCAGCTCCAGTAACATGATAAGTGAACTCACATAGTCTTACAAGAAACCCTTTAGCTCTATTCTAATGTTTATCAGTGTGAATGTTTTTAAAATCTGTCTTTTTGCTATTAAACGATTTTGTTCCCAAAATTACAATTTTACGGAGTTCACCATAGAAACAAAGACACATTATTAAAAAGACTTGTTTTGATAATCGCACCACTTTAATTTATATCATTTACTGGCTCTTTATGATTGGTAATGAAAACCAGTTGGTATTTAAGCCAAGAGTGTCAGTTGTGAAGTAGGTCGGGTTAAAACGAAAAGCTTAAGTCACGGGTTTTCTAGCGCGGTTTCTTGAAGAGCGACCCAGGTTACATTTCCGATCTCCAGAACTGGAATTCTGAAAACAAATCACAGAAATGTTAAGAATAATATAACAGTGTCATTCAAATATGTACCATCAATATTAAAAGTCACAAATTCGCCAGTAGCGGGTATAAGACGAGGATGTTTCAGCTGTTAACGTTGGTATTTCTTACGGATAAATGTAAAAGAAAAAAAATTAAAGCGTTACTCGAATGGATGTCTCGATTGGCAATGGCGAGATTGACCACGTAACTACCACTTAACTGTGAAATGAATCTTATAAAATATATTTCATGTTACCTTTGTAACCACGTGTAACAGCATGTAACGACTATGTAACCAGTGAAATTAGCCCGAAATACTTCGCACTCATTTTTTTCACCATGTAACTAGTGTAACCAAGGTAACCACTTAACCACAACTTAACTGTGAAATTAATCTTTCAAGATACCTTTGTAACCACGTGTAACAACATGTAACCACTATGTAACCAGTGAAACTAGTCCGAAATACTCCGCCTTCAGTTTTAGTTAAGAGACGCATATTTTCCATTCATATTATTTGTTACTTTTTACTTTTGCTAAAAGTTTCTCTGAGCTAAGCATGTAAAAAAATAAAATTATTTACCTTTGGGCGGGGGAGGCTGCCTCACAACGGACACCGGTTCTAAAAATATAATAATATAATAATTATTGTTATATAAGAAAAGCCGATTCTTAAGAACGAAATACAACAAATGATAAGTTTCGATTAGTTGACTGCTTATTTGTTACATATCTGAATTTTCTTTGCAAATACAGTTGAAGCTGCCTTAGCAGCCACCTGCATTCAGCAACCACCTGTCTTAAAAAGCCAGTTTAAATGTACTCTTAACTGACATTTTGTTCTAATTTTACCTGTCTCGAACAGCTACCTGTATAAAGCAGCCACTTTTGTCACTCTCTTGGGTGGCTTCTTAAGTATACTTATTCATCTTTGTCATAATTTACATGTCCTGCATTCACAAACATTAGAGTCAAAAGATATAAAATAATGAGCAGTTGGAGTATTGTGCAATACTTTTTTTACTTTTTACACCAAGTGCTACAATCATTCAAAAATTGAATAATGTAATTCAATACAAAAATAACAATTCATGTGTTACCTATGCGAGCAGGTCTTTCGTACATCGGGTATTCAAAAGAGTAGCGTCGGAAAAATTGAGGTCGTCTAAAAATCTTCCTTTGGTTACAGCTGAAAGTTAATTATACAAACTCTAAATTCAAAATTTAAACGTCATACCTGGTTAGTTCATGGTAACAAACAAGAAACTGTTAAGTTTAACAACAACAATCGAAGCTTTTTGTGATTAGAACATAATGCATTACAATGTAAGTAGATTGAACCGAATTTTAAATTGCCACAGAAGAATTTCTTGGACTCAAACTTATTGGCTACAATAAATACTTGTGGTGTGCCTTAAAACAAGTCTATTATCTGTCATAAAATAACAGTGCCCAAGGTTATAAAACTAAGTCTGGAAAACAGTCTCAAATCTCAGTTTTATAACCTTCAGCCCAGTTTTTCTTAAAATTCTTACTTACATCGTTCTTTTAAATTCAGCACATCCTTTGGGCCCATGGCACGTGTACACCACATAGAATGTCACTACACTGGCTATCAACAAAACACCAATGGCTGACGAGAACCAGGCAATGTTTCTATTATCCTCAAAGAATGTTCGGTATCTATCAGTAGTCGTTGTTGTGGTGGTTGTTGTCGTATCTGAAGAGGAGACCTCTTTTACAAACACAACAACATTCGCACAATGCCAGATTTCATTAACCGCACTTTGATGGATACATATGTAGAAGATTGTGAAAAAGATGCTTCATAACTACATATTCCTAATTAACGAATACGGTATAAGAGGTTATTTCTGCGGGCTCCTAATTCTGCGATTTTGTTAAAATTCATTGGCGTTTTTATTTCTGCGTACATTATTTCTGTGACATCAAGTTCTTTTATAATTATGATAATCGGATTAAAATTCTGTGGTCTCGGTATCTTTAGGAGTATCGGTAAATGCAACAGTATCCAAGCTTACTAAAATTAAAATATCTTTATTCAACTATCATGTAATAAAGCACGTAAAACTGTTGTACATAGCCTTCCCTTTTCATCTATTTCAGTATGCAAACCGTTGAAAAAAAGTTGGTTGTCATTCGTTATTTCTTTAGACATTTATTAAGTCAAAATGTAGAACGCACAGCGTATTAAGTGCACAAAGTGATAAATATTCTGCGGATTTTAAATTTTATTAATCGCAGAAATAGCAGAAGTAAACACACCGCAGAAATAACCACTTATACGGTTTTTCTTTTGATTACTAACAACATTGCTGGCTGAAAAGACGTTGACAACATTAATGAACTTTCATTAAAAAAAGCAAAATATGTGAAACGAATTTCTACTAATTTTAAATCAGAAATGAAACATGCGCATGTCAGTACAAATTAAGTAGACGAATATTGTGTTAAAAAGAGAATCTATCATTGGTATTCGGCGAAGATCAAAGTATCTCAACCCGAGGGTAATGCTTTCCAGACGGAAACGAGGCTGTGCCGAGTTTCCGTCTGGAAAGCATTGCCCGAGGGTTGGGATACCGCGATCTTCGCCGAATACCAATGATTGATTATTTTTCTCACTTAGAGATTCAAACACAATTCTTAAACATTAAAAAAAACGAAACAATTTTAGAGAACTATTTCTTTCGCGTAACTTCCAGTAGGAACGGTAAATCAGCCACGAATACACAGTCCTGTCAAAGTTTAACACGCCTAACATGTAGGCCTTCAACAATATCGTTACAAATACAAGAAAGGAAAAGAATCGTTTTTTTCATGGCAGCTGGTTCATCCGTTTAAAACGAATAACGGATCGGTGATTTTTACGGTTTTCCGTGATTTTGTCGCAATTCAAAATTCAAAAAAATTGAATTGTACATACCAGTTGAAATATCCCGATTAAACAGCAGCATATTTCCTATTTTATTTTCCGTTCACTTTCTTCATAGATCCTGATGTTTAACGAAGCTCACAACAGCGGTATAAGAATGAAACACATTAAAAAGTATACTGGTCATCTATGGGTTCGCGTTACTTAACAGTTATTACAATGAAGTAAAGACGAAAAGAAACTTACCTGTTAAATTTTGATTTATTTCTCCTATTCCAACCTTTTCCTGTTATTTAATGCTTAAAATGACCATGGAATATCCAAAAACAATAGAATGCATCCATATGATTGTCATTGGTGTCCGCCATGTTGTCCTGATTACGTCATCATTCGTTTCGCGGTATGTGAAAATTCTTGGAATAAATCGAACACTCGTAGGTTTAGAACACTAAATGTTTAATCAGATAACAAGTCATTTAAAGTGTGATAGGTGAACATGTCAAAACTTAAACTGTTAACTAAAGTTTAACAAATAACAACTGTTAATCACACTGACTGTAAAAAATATTCCTCTGGACAGTGCTTGCAATTGAAAGAACTTTCATTCCATATTTGATATTTAGTGGTTGGTTACCTATCTGATTTAAAATTTAGTGGTCGGTTACCTAACTACATATAAACACTTCCGGGGCTATGGGCGGGGCAGACGAACTTGTAAACAAAGCAAAATAGGACAAAAATAAGGGTTGAAGGTGAGTTTTTTACTTCTTTTCTAACAAAAACACTATTTTTGATGTATACGAACGAATATTCACCAAGAAACTGCTCATAACTGTTGAAAAAACGTTTTTTCGTCAAACCACAAATATAGGTCAGCAACGTGACAAAGTAAACAATCGGTAGAGGGCGCAACGCTAATACCGCGAGACGAACGATGACGCGACACCAATGATGACCAGTATAGCAATTTCAGACTCATACCACGATAAACACTTCCAAGTTCCAGCGTTAAGAATTAAGCAACCTCCGAGTGTATCCTTTCCAAATGATTTTTGAACAAAATCCTGATAAAACAAAGTCAACAGATTGCTCTGTTTGAAAAAATAAACATTCGTTTAATTACGTCACTTTACAAATTTAAATGACGTAGAAATAAGCATCATGGCGTAGTCTAAATCAATAATGAAAGTGCTCAATTAATATAATATGATGCGCAATAA
This sequence comes from Corbicula japonica, assembly GCA_038501625.1. Lineage (NCBI taxonomy): Eukaryota > Metazoa > Mollusca > Bivalvia > Venerida > Cyrenidae > Corbicula > Corbicula japonica. The sequence goes on along the minus strand of JAZAYU010000506.1, from coordinate 163,306 downwards.
TACGAAAGTACGCGAGCACGCGGAGTGTTAGATAAGGCCATGCGAGATTATAAGTATCTTGCATGAGTGTGAGGTGAAGATGGAAAAATCTGTCACCGAGGGTTAACTGTTTTGCCGAGTTCCCGCCAAAACAGTTCACCCGAGGTGACAGATTTTTCTATCTTTACCGAATGTCTCATGCAAGATACTTTTTCTTGCATACCTTTTATTATCTATAACATTTCTATGTATGTATACAAACTTTTTTATTTTCCTTATGCTGAAATATTGACATTAACGCTAACCTTTTTTATAAATGACGTCAATAAATTGAATATATGACGTCACTCACGTGACTCATTCTACACGGGGGGGTGTAGGATCGAAATTTCCTACACGGGTGAAATCACCGGATGACCTGATCTGGTATGCAAGAAAAGGAAATCTCACACGGCTAAAAATAGAGATTTTTCTGTCTAGTAAGTGAGAATAGTCTGGTTGAAATGAAAAGATAACCCAAAGCCATACAGATACGGCAACTGTGCACAGCCAACCATGCAAGAGACAGACACAGTACATACCATCCGTATCCCACAAAAGGTAAAGAAGGCCTATATACAGTCACCCGCTCCATTGACATTCTGCATGGCTTAAAGTTAGAATAATACCATCAAGGGAGGTCATTGAAACTGATAACTTCATATAGTGAAGTACGGGCAGACTTTTGCAGCAGCCGAAAAGAAAATCTATTTACCTGAAATGAAAATAAGGACAGTTGCTGTATCAGATTGTCCCCCTATATCTGACGCTATTGCCGTTAACGTAACTGACGTAGCGTAACCCATTGCAGCTCCGTTTGGCGAGGTCTTCACCGTAATTTCTCCTTTGTTGTTTATTGCGAAATGTTCAACAGACAACGAACTCTGATCTAATGTGTAAGTTAGTGTTCCATAAGGATTGATGTCTAAATCTGTAGCAGTTACCACGCCAACGCTCGTTCCGGCTATTGCGTAGTAATTTACGTAGAAACTGTAGGACACCGGTGAAAAGACGGGAACGTTGTCATTTTCATTTGCTGAAATAATCAAAACACATAGCATGCAATTTGTAATAAACACTGTTCTAATATAATGAACAAACATAGTTGAATATATTTCATTGAACACTGCATGGTAAATCACTACTGAGACTTTTATATTAAATAACATAACTTTCACTTACTTATCTTGATGAGTAAATTTGCCGTGTCTGTGAGACCTCCGCCATCAGTTACGGTTACTACACACGGAATTGAAGTTGGAAGGAGACCGGTGTCAAGGTCATAGTCAGACTGATAGATAATTTGACCAGAATTTGAATTAATGCTGAAATATCCCGTCATATTTCCGCAGTCTAAACTCAGTGTCTTTGTGTCCCCGGAATCAGGATCGGACACGCCAAACGCTGGAGTTCCAAGAACAGTCCCCGTCTTATGAAATAAAAGTAGTTCGTTTTTGTAAAAATTGCAAATAGAATTGTAGGGATTCTTTTTACGTCTAATTGTTTTCCTTCACTGTTTTAACTTTTCTTAACGTATGTAAATTAAACATATATAAATAACATTGATTTGAGCAAAGTTTTATTGAACTGCATTTTGCAGTTAGAGATAATGCGCATAGAACAAAACAAATTGTAATTTATTTAAAAGCCTACATACAACAATATGTTAAACTACAAATAAAACTCAAGCATGCTAAGATGCTTGTTGGTGACTAAAGAAAGCTTACTAATCCCTCTTTAGCTGAGAGAGTATAACTGGATTGCGAGAACGACGGTGGCTCATTAACGTTTGTAACAACGACGGTAAGGCTCTTCGTGTCTGAGGTCACTGGATCAGTGACTGTGACAGCGAGGCTGAAGGTCTTCGCAGCAATCGCCTCGTAGTTGATCATGCTTGATATTGTTATATCGCCATCTAAAGATGAAAGCATAAAGACATTGAAAAATTCAAACTGTAGAATAACGTCATGCACCATACAGTCATTACCTAATTCCAACATTAGTACTTTTTAGCATATTTATTTAAAACTTTGAGTATATAATAATGTTACAAATAGAATATATGTTGGAAATTGATCATAACTAAGTGAAACACTCCTATAAAGAACAGCAAAGCGCAGAAAAACAGTCTCCCCACAAAACCGAAAGGAAAAGATTAAAAAGATGGCAAATATTTATAAGATGATCAAAGGCATATAAGACACCAAAAACAATTGTCGAAAAAGAGCACCGATATGGCTACCTTGGTAGCCTTTCTTTTTGAATTTACAGATGTGTACAGTTGGCTTTTACAAATAACGTCAAGAAATTAATTTTGCCTTTTCTTTTATTTATAAATCATATCTTACTAATTAGAGTTTGAGATATACCTTATTACAGTACTGATTCTAACCTGTATCTTTATTTTTTAAATAAATATTGGTATATGCGATAAAGCTTGCAAAAGGTTTTCTTAATTTGTAGACTAGTACCTATACACCTGTTTTAAAAGTTGAAAGTCGGATATGCAAACATTGCATTCATGTTAATATTGAACTCTATCAAAAGCTAAAAAGTGAAATATGCATATCAGGGTTGTCTACATCCAGAAAACACAGACTTAAAAATCGAACAAGCTGTAAAAAATAAACCCTGTAACATGTTTCACGTGGTACATGGCCATTTAAAAAGAAAAGTCTACAATATTATTTTCATATATTTTTGTTATCGAGAAATCATTTCAATATAGAGATTTAGATCATGAAAGTTTCATTGCTTTTCTGAATTTTTACTTTTAAATTCTCGAAATTATATAATGTTCTTTATCAAAGAAGAAAACAATCGATTATCTTTATCTAACAAATCGTCAAGATGTCTGAGATTTGTAAAAGTTGTAATTATATAATCTTAATGTAATGTCATACCTGAATTAATGGCGATGTATTTCGAACCCTCAGTCGGTGATGACGTCATGGAGACCGTATGGAGTTGACCTATGTCTTTATCGCTGTACGAGACGTGAAACAGGGTAGTCCCCACAGCGGTGTTCTCAGCAACGGATACACTACTCGGCAGATTCGTGATTGTAATTGGGTCGTTAATATCTTTTAAATGATAATTTTATTTCATGCCCATAGCAAAAATGTATTAGTATATTTATGACTTTATTATTTTACAATAAATGATAATACTTTCAATGATTCTGTTCATTATCAACTGCAGGAAGGAGTTTCAGGCTAGCAAGTGACTGCTGTTTTGTTATTTTATTCAATGATTTTGAGATGCATATTCATTTCCAGCGTTCAAATTCTTAGAAAGTGTCAAACAACCTAAGTTTTAGTATTTAGGTTTAATATTACATTTTTATTCACCGTTAAAGGACTTTATTAAGTAAGTTGTAACACTATTTATATGCCGCGTTTTCGCTGTTTACATGCGAATTGATTTACGCACAAATTCGGCGGTGTAGACAGTTATATGCATTTCTATAATTGCCCCTGAACATGCTCAATTATACCTTAATTGCAGTATTTTCATGTACCTCGTGTTTGGTCTTTTTTAAATCAGTGTTAATCAATTTATGTAGTATTACTAAAAAACAAGTGAGAAATTGGCTATTTATACCTGCTATAGTAACTGTCAATGTTTTAGGTCCGGTGGTAGTTCTGCCGTCATTTACCCATATCTGAAGGTCGTAGCCGACAGTCGTTAGGGAGGTAAGATCCTCCGACACAAGAATAGCACCAGCTAAAAGGAAAATGACCATTTAAAACATTTATGAAAAGAACAGGATTAGAAACACCTGTTGGAAATCCATGGGTGCCTAATAAGTATAGGCGATTTGTTCACTGTTCTACGAAAATTATCGCCGAACACCCATGTGAATAATTTAAGCTTATCCCCATTCAAATCCCAATCAATCGAATCGAAATGAAGTGTGACAATTTAACCTTGTAAATAGTATTTAATAGTATGGCATTAGACCATTTGTCCCCAAATAGATTTTTTTCGGAAAATATCCTGTTGTTTCACTTGGTTTAATGTTTATCCTTTCAAACTTTTATATAGGCTTGGCTTACTGAATTTACGTTTTATCTTGCATCCTCATGCTAAAGCTTCTATAACCGGTGGGATGATATTTGTTCAGCATATCGGTCACCGGCCCTATATTGCTTGCTCCTTTTGAAATAGACCGTTTAACTTTGTGCAAGGCATAACAGACATGCATTTATCATAAAACAGGTGAAATGTATATATGGTCACAATGTTTTTATTGTTGTTACTTTGACCAATATTTCCTTACTTACCTGGTCAACTACCTTGTTACAAAACCAGCTAATATTGTGAAGTGATAAAGTACGATAACATGTTAAAGACTAACATTTATTTAAGAAATCACAAATAATGATAATGTATATTTATTTTCACCGATGTAAAGTGTTCTGATACTTACAGTCAAATATCGTAAAAGGACATGGGGATGTGTCACATGTCATAGTGTATGTCAGATCGTCCGTGTCATTCACAAGCACTTGAAACACACTTGCTCCAACTTCGTAGGTCGTCGAGATCACTGTAGCATCTTTAAATAAACAATCTTAGTTTACGACACAAACGAAAATCATAGATTTATATAGAGTTCGATTTTTTAAATATAGACTAATTTTCAAAACAAACATATTTTTCAAAAAGCGAAGAATTTAATACTTTTCAAGACGGTTTCTCTTCGTAATTTTACACCGAATAAGCTCCAATAAACCTTTTAACATACCAGTTTTTGGTAAATTTAAAAGGTATCTTACTAATTAAAATGTTAAATCAGGTTAGATAGGCCGCCATAATTATTTGTTGACATTGAGGTTATCCATACTTTTAATCTATCATTACAGTAGATGTTATGCTGTGTGGTGGCTGTCAAAAGTCTCCCCGTACTTTACCTCAGAGTAGTCATCAGTTTCAATTACTTTCTGTGCCTAAGATCATAAAACTAAATCTGGAGATCAGTCTCAAATCTCAAGCATCTGATTGGCTGAAATGGCGACCAGTCGCCATTTCAGCCAATCAGATGCTTGAGATTTGAGACTGAACTCAAAACTAAGTTTTATGATCTTGGGCCCTTGATGGTAATATGCTAATTTCAAACCCTGCAGAATGTCAATCATTGTTGGTGGCAATACATAGGCATAATTGAACTATCCTTTGGGAGCATACGGATTGTGTGTCTCTGACTAGGCGCTGTCGCTGTACGGTACGGGTTCGCTCCCCACTAGTGGCAAAATCATTTGAAAATCACAGTAGCGCTATTTGTGCAGTGTGACGGCCATAGAAACTCTCCCCGTACATATAGAAAGTACTGTTATCAGTAAAAAATCGGTTACCGATGTCATGAAGTGATGATTACGTTTAGCAGGGTTATCTGATCAACCTTTTTGGAGGTTGTCCTAGCCAGCTCAGTCCGTAGCGTTATCGGAATTGCATGGCTAAGCGCTATCGATATACGGTACTGGTTCGCTCCCTACTAGGGGCAAAATCATTTGCATGGGTGGACAAGCGCTGCTGCCTAATGTGTATGGGTTACCTAAATTCACAAAATAATGTAAAGCGGCAACATAAAAAGCAAAAAAAGCTAATTGTCTTCAAATGTGATAAAAAAACACACAATTATTCACGTATTATTTCAATGACATTATATTTAACAGATATTTTAAATCACGTGATTATCTTACTTTGCAGATTGATGAAGACCGGAAGTGGATTTTGAATTAGATATACTGTTAAGGTTCCATTATACGTATCTATCCCATCCGAACATCCAATTTTCACAGGATATGAGCTAGTGGTGTTATAAGCAAATCCAGGATTGTATTTATTGTAAACACCATACGCTGAAAATAAAAATTAAAAGCATATATTTACACTTCAACTTTTTCTTCTACGATGAAGTCTTATTTATCTAATAAATCATGATTTCTAATGGTAAACAGTGTGACGTATTATTTTTAAAGGCGTGGCTACAGTAGAGCCGTTAACAATTTATTGGACTGTGCACGAAGTTTTGACGTGTGACGTCGCCGAGCGTTCACGTTTTGCCACGAGTTGCTGCGAAAAAGCGTGCCGTCATTCACTGTGTCGTCAACATTGCTGTTCCAACAGCCTTAAAAAAAACCGTAATATCACGAAATCTTCTCATAATTTCTGTATTAATGAGAGATTTTATTAGTGTAAATATAAGGGTTGGATCAATATTTAATGGTTTTCATTTGGGTATGTAAAACAGTTGGGTTGTTTAAAGTACGCGTTCACACACTTTAAACAACACAACTGTTTTCTATACCCAAATGAAAACCATCAAATATCGATTCAATCCTTAAATTAAAGTAACGGAGACTACGGAAGCATAACGTTGATCAATACTCCAAACAACCTGAATAGAGAACAGAGGGAACGTATTACACAATTATAACTATTTAATCGGCCGAAAAATGTGCTATTAACCGCTAACACTTTAGACAAAAAACATTGTCACGGAAAAAATGTGTCTTTTATTATTTTTTGTTATTATAGTTGTTACAGTATTTGGAAAGAACTTAAAATTATCTATTATTTTCTCAATACTAATAATAGTTTTATTACAAAATTATAACATTCTTATGTTCATAATAACCAATATCGTTTGCTTCACTTTATGACGTCATTTCAAAGATTGACGTTTGCTGTCCGAAGACACCATTTTCCGCGACTTGCCCCGAAGTTACGTTAAAACTTTATGATTTACACCTGTGGAAGACGGAATCTGGCGTACAACAAATGGGTAGTTCACTGGCTCTGTCCCAGATAGAGAGCAGGTAACAGGGGTCCCGTCTGGGTCTGTAGCGTTCAGTGTATACAATAATGTTTCCGCCGTGACGTCTTCACTGACATAAGTTGTACCTGGAAGATTGTGGATTACAGGAGGCTGAAATATAAACAACAGTTACCATGAAAAATATATCACAGCTTAGAATTGAATAACGACAAATAATATTATATCAAATATGAACTGCCGTTCATACACATTGTAAGAGTGAGAGTTATATATTTATATTTTTATATACTTATGTAAGGAATTGTTGCAGAAATTACCTGGTTTATAATGGTCACTGTCAGTGTTGCCGTAGCAGTATTAGCACACTGGTCTGAAACCTTGAACACAAGTGTATCCGTGGTTGCCCCGAAGGCGGTCAAGCTGCTTGTTGTTCTAACAATGCCTAAAATTCAAAGCACTATTATCTTCGATTTATCTTTATTATATTATATTATATTATATTATATTATATTATATTAATTGACTAAAACAATATTGACACAATATGTACAATTCAGTCCACCTTATATGGGTTGCACTCAATTCATATGAAATCTCAACTGGGCAAATACGAGATAACCTGGGCCAATACGGGTTTTACTGAGCCAATATGAGATTGCATGATTCTGATTGGATAATGAACTGGTCCAATATGGATTGAATCACTTCCTTTCAAAAACAAAAATGCCGCCATTTTGGAAGTCGAATTTTTATGGATAAAAATGATAATAGATAGTGTGACTTTGGACACGAGGTGCATTTAATCAAAGCGTCAGAGGATAAGTCTATGTTGCGGCTTTTGGTGGTTTCTTTCTGTGTAATGAAAATCTTTGAGTTTATCTAACTCACCAGTACAACAACAACGCGGATGTCTGCAGCAAGAATTCTTGAAACTAAAAAACGGTGACTTTTTAGGGATTACTCTTGATTTGAGCAAGTATATTTAGAAAAATTTTGCAAAAAGGATCAAAGCTTCGTTTGGATAACTTACAGAAATGATAAATTGAGTATTACATGCGGAATTCGTGGATGGAATGTGCGAGAAAAGAATTTTTTTTGGATATATTTGGATATGAACTAAATTTAGACTGGAAGAACAAGAGAGTTGGCTGCCACAGTGTGTAGGAATGTTCAGGTTGTTTTTATATTCAAAACAAAACAACCTTCATATCTGCATCTTCATGGTAGCTTATATCAGCCAGGTCACTACTGGACATAAACTCATTGAAGATGCCAGACATTAAGAATCAAGAGTTGACACTTCATCTCTTCAGGCCGGTAAATTAGCAAGTCTAGAACTATGAATATTGTGTTAATATATTAGCAAGTCTAGAACTATGAATATTGTGTTAATTAATAAAATTGTCATTAATCAAGTGAATTCATATTGGCCTTATTATTGGGTCTCGGGCAGTCGTATTAGCCCTCGGCCTTCGGCCTCGGGCCAATATGACTACCCTTGACCCAATAACAAGGCCAATATGAATTCACTTGATTAATAACATTATAATATTATATTATATTATGAAAATAAACATGTCATAATGAGACCAGTTCACAAAAGCTACCAAAAGTCAATTGATTTTTTTCGCCCTGTATCTTAACTGTAGTTTAGGAAGACAAGTTATTCTTGTTATTGCTAATGAATTTACATAGTTTGATTAGTTAAAGTTCGATCTGTAAAAAGTCTCCCCGTACATTCAATCAGTGTTGTTATCAGTTACGTCCTTTGAAGGTCGTTGAGCACGATACTTATGTACTAAGTAAATAGTACTTCAAAAATTACTTTTGGTTTTTATATTTCGGCCATTTTAAAGATAGGTGGTTTCAATATCCCAGTCAGTAAGGTTTTGGATATTGTCCAATCACCCCCAAGGATAACTTCCTGCTTTTTGAATTTTGCCTTTGGCGTTGTCTGTGATACGCAGGATTTATATTCTAAGATCCTCTATCAAAATTATTTTCTGTTTAGTTCCGCCCATTGTTTTCTCCTTTAGGGCAAACTCATTCTTTTATCTGGGGACCAGACGCCGCTGAACATGGAATGGTATTAATCTGAAAATACCTCATTGAATGTTCCATGTTCACCGCCATATGCATACCATCGTTTGGGATGGATCGAAATTGTACTGTTTATTAGCGAAAATATTGAGTTGCGCTCAACCCGGGCTAGGCGGCGTGGGCAGTAATATGCAATCCCATTCCTGCCCATGAACAGGCTCAATCAAACCGAGCCTGCAGTATTTTCATATTTGTCGTGTTCGGTGGCTTTCAAAGTTCCCTTTTCATCTATTTCAATATCACAGTAACGTTGTTTGTGCCGTGTGGCGGCTGTAAAAAGTCTCCCCGTACATTCAATCAGTGCTGTGATCAGTTACGTCCTTTGAAGGTCGTTGAGCACGATACTTATGTACTAAGTTAATAGTACTTCTAAAATTACTTTTGGTTTTTATATTTCGGCCATTTTAAAGATAGGTGGTTTCAATATCCCAGCCAAAAAGGGTTTTGGATATTGTCCAATCACCCCCAAGGATATACTTCCTTCTTTTTAAATTTTGCCTTTGGCGTTGTCTGTGATACGCAGGATTTATATTCTAAGATCCCCTATCAAAATTCTATTCTGTTTAGTTCCGCCCATTGTTTTCTCGTTTAGGGCAAACTCATTCTTTTATCTGGGGACCATACGCCGCTGAACATGGAATGGTATTAATCTGAAAATACCTCATTGAAGTTTCCATGTTCACCGCCATATGCATACCATCGTTTGGGAAAGATCAAAATTGTACCGTTTATTTGTGTAAATATTGAGTTGCGCTCAACCCGGGGCTAGGCGGCGTGGGCAGTAATGTGCAATCCCATTACTGCCCATGCACAGGCTCAATCAAACCGAGCCTGCAGTATTTTCATATTTGTCGTGTTCGGTGACTTTCAAAGTTCCCTTTTCATCTATTTGCATATAAAATATGATACACATATCAGTGAAAACCCTCGTTTAAAATTCTCTGTTCTCACAGCTTCTCTGTAAGTTTTTTAAATGTCTTTAATACAAATCTACGAGGGACACAAAATATAATGTAAAACAGATACGACGATAATCGGGTTAATCATCTAAAAAAATCGATGGTAAATATGGAATATTATTACAAGTATTCAATCTGTAGGTTCGTATTTTTGAGTTGGGTATGTAAACAATATCACGCGAGACCAAAGGTCGAGCGTGATGTGGTTCACATAAGCAACGAGAAACAGTACGAACCTACAGACTGCATACTGTCATAATGTTCCTTTTATTATATACCATTTTCGCTCAAAACAAATTTAAATGAACTAAACAACACAATTTAAGTCAACAACGTCGTTTAACGGTTGTAAAACAGCAACGGAAATTTCCTATTTTGAAGTTTGATATGTGCCGGAAAAATACGACAACATAGTTATGACGTCACATTGAACACCGGAAGATGCAAAATAAAGAACAGGAAAACGACATTGTCCAATACGAAATTACTAATCTGACGAGTTGTATCAATCTTGTGGGTAAACGCTGCACTATGCTTAAATATTCATGAGTATATAATAAAATGTAGGACCGCTCAGTGGCAAAATCTAGCTTCATCGTTAAGATAAGTTTGAAAGAAATTAAGTTTGAATTGAAGCTCTCTCTACTCTGAGTAGTAATTTCTGCCCGTGCCATTGTGTGAAATGAATCATTTTACTTTTGATAAATGAGAAACAGTAAATGTTAATGTCTTTCCCGTTCACTCGAGCTATGCCTATGAAGATAAATTACTCACCGGTTGTTGTATCAAAGCTGTATTTAGAGCTAGGCGCCATAGATACGGACAATGTACTGACGTCATCCTTGTCTACATCCGAATAGCTGACTGTGAACACCGATGTAGATATTGGATCCATCGTTGATAATGAGACCATATTATTCAGGTTGAGAAAAGTGGGTTTGTTGTCTTTAAATGAAAAAAATGTTTATTTATTTATTTATTTATTTATTTATTTATTTATTTATTTATTTATTTATTTATTTATTCAGACCTTATCCAGGCGCTCACATTTTTATTGGATAATATTTATATGAGATTTGGTACCTCTATTTATAAACAAGTAATAGGCATTCAAATGGGTACTAATTGTGCACCCCTTGTTGCTGATCTGTTTTTATACTGTTACGAAAGAGATTTTATGTTATCTCTTTCTACCGAACATCAAGATGATACTATTACAGCTTTTAACAACACCTCGAGGTACCTTGATGATTTATTAAATATAGATAATAACCATTTTCCATCACTGGTTAATAAGATTTATATTAAAGAACTACAGCTTAATAAAGCGAACACTTCAGAAAAGCAAGCAAACTTCCTTGATTTAAATCTATCCATCGAAAATGGTTACGTCACTACTAAAATTTATGATAAAAGAGATGATTTTAATTTTAATATAGTAAATTTTCCGTTTCTAGACGGCGATGTTCCTCGTGAAACTTCTTACGGGGTTTATATCTCACAGATAGTTCGCTTTTCAAGAGCTTGCAACGATGTGAATGATTTCAATGAACGTAATCTTTGCATTACAGAAAAACTTTTAAAACAAGGTTATCGGTATCACAAATTAAGGAAAACCTTTTGCAAGTTTTATCGCCGATATCCAGATCTAATTCATAAATACAGATGCAGTTTAAAATCACTTTTGCAACAAGGAATTTCACAGCCAGTTTTTTATGGAGATCTAATTTATAAACTTAAGAAGATAAAAGGCGATGTTAATTTCTCCCGGTTATTCGTAAAAACCATCTGTAAATTTAAAAAGAAAGGTTACCAACATGATATTTTACAGCGCTCTGCAGGCCTGGTGATTAACCCATCTACAGTTGATCATTATGCTTACCTCTTTGGTTGCACGACGGTGGCAGGGGTTTAAGAGTTTATGTAGGTTTGTGGGGAAATCTTTTATTAAAAGAACCTAGAAGCTCGATTTGTTTCTTTTATCCCTGTCATCGTGTTCTTGCTGATTTTACTCCAGGTGCTCTGGTCTCGGTAAGATCATTAAGTACCCGCCCTTTGGCTTTGCAATGCTATTAAATTCTTATGTTTATATGTTTGTATGCTTTTGCATGCAACATTGTTGAGCTGATGGGTGGGTTGGAGTTATTTCACCAAGACAATTTGTACTTGTTTTGTGATACGAGAACCTGTTGGGGCAAGTGTGAGGTTGGTGCACCCTAGAACCTGGTTTAAACCCCCAGTGGCAATTTGTTTTGCCACTGACCGTTCCAAGGCGGTAACCCCTCTGGTTCTCACTTTCGTTATTTGTTTGTGGCGTCCATTATGAAACTGGTTATTGTATTACCATGCTCTCTTTTCCTCTCTACTTTTTGGCTGTGTGGGGAGGCTGTGTATGCTGGATGTGGCCATTCCTGATATGCATATTTCAGTTATTTATTTATTTATTTATTTTTTTTTTATTTATTTATTTATTTATACATTCGAATAAGAGAAATTTAGAACAGAACGACAATTACTGAAATTGGCCAGAAAGATGCTTTTCTTAAGATTTGGTATCAACATTAAGATTAGTTTTAATAACTCTTATTATATAGTTAATATGAATTTAAATGATCCAATCTCACTTTTGATACCAAATATTTAGGCATAAAGAAAAGCAGTTAATGATAAATCACCGAAATCAATGCACACATTCTTTTGGAATAGAGTATAGTTTAGGTCCAGCTGGACGATGATGATGGGTTTGTTTTTGCAGTTTGCTTTTCCAAGCCTTTCGTCTTTTGCGTTAGCATTAATTATATTAGGTGTGATAAATTTTATCTTCAATTTGGTTTTAACATAATGCTCATCTTTATATATTTTCTGGGTGTCTATATTTAGAGGCTCATTTGTTGGTTAAGCATTTCTTATGCGTATTATACTTCAAAGAGATACATTTTATTCTATATTTCTTTTAGCTAGTTTTATTCAGTACATAACTGTATATTAAGTATCAGTGTTAAGAATGTTATCGAATAGCAGCAGAACATGATCAGTTGAAAGACCTTTTTGCTGAAATAGTTTTCTTTTCTTTTCTGGTAAATGGTAGGGGAGACCGGGGATAGTTGTTACACGTGGTAGGTTGTTACACTGCAAATAATTACATCATGGCGTCATTTATGACGTCATCTATTATGTTTTACAGCGTTATTTTACAGCCGCCATCTTCAATGCTGTTTATTTTCATTTCGCTGCGAAAATGACACAATAAATCATAACTGCAATTTGAAAACTCTTTCTTAAGGTCATAACCACTGAGTAGTTACTTGCAGAGAAATTGAGTAATTTATACTGGTGTCCTATGTGGTTGCTGCGTCATAACGCGAAAATGACGATATACTCGTATACATGCATTAACAGCAAAGGCTACCAGTACAAGGTATTGAAAGTAATTCGCTATAACTTGTAATAGATAAAACTGTAAAAAATTTATCAACTTGTCGTCAATATTTTTGTTATATTGTATTACTGAAATATAGCTGAGCTAGCTGCTGTAATAAAGACTTTGCTACTAATTTGTAACTACCATATTGCTGATCATATTTTATAATATGAATATATTTATATATTGTCAAATATAAAGAAAAAAATAAATGGGGTGACCCTTAATTGGGGCCCGAAACGGAAAATATCGAAATATTTTTCCTCTCGTTACATATGTCATTATTAGAAGACTTACGTACTTGCATCAACTGACATTCTAACAGGATAGGTCCGGTCATTCCTGATGGTTGCTGATCCCCAAGCTTGTGTCGCACCGACTGCCAATGACGACATAGGCTGCATATAGTTATTGTCTGCCTCACCGCCCCCAGAATCGTACTTTATGACATTACTGCTACCAGATGTCCACCTTGTAATAGTATAATAAACAGTTACGAAACATAGTGTGTTAAATCTGCCTCGCAGTTCACAGTCAGAGTGGAGTACTTATATGTGTCACCAGTGGTTATTATTATAGTACTACTATATAATGCCTATAAACGAATGAACTTGAGCTAATTCCTCCGAAAACTCTGACTTAATCAGTACATTTTTGGATCTGCTGTGAGTAGATTTTATTGCATTTACAGTCAAACCTGTCTTTAGCAGCCATCCAAGGGAGTGACAAAAAGTGGCTGCTCTAAACAGGTGACTGTTAAAGACAGGTTAAAATGAGAACAAAATATCAGTTTAGGACATATTCAAACTGGCTGTTTAAGACATGTGGTTGCAATTCGCAGGTGGCTGCTGAGGCATGTTTACTGTAATTTAGTAATGCTTTAACACCATCGGCTTTTTATTTATTCACTCATACATTGCCTGTTTAAAATATTACATCACATTTACTTTATTTACAGGTCTCCTACAATTTGAGTTACATATTTGAAATAAATATTTTTGAGCAGGCACCTTCAGGATTTCATACTGCAAATGCACAAAAAATTCAGGATGAGCTTAAACATTTTCCCAACTTTAATGATTAGGTACTGTGAAAAAGGAGTTATGAAAAGGTACTAATCTTATGACACAGTAAATAAACTGATTTGTAATTCTGTCTTTTTCCTGATAAATGCTTATTAGAATCATTCGTGTGCTGGCGGTAAAGGTAGAAAAAACTCGTCCCGATGGAAAGTTTTTGGGTCCAAGACATTGCCGAGGTACCATCGTAACTTTTGTCTCAGGGGGTTGAAACTGTTTATCTGTTACTTCAGCAAAGGTAAGATCAATTAATAGTATTTCCAATTGATGAATTAAGACAAAATTTTCAACAAAAAATGCCAACGATTTTTTTTATTTTTGAAATACCCGCTTTACATATAACGTGTTCAAGATTATCTGAAGTCTTGTATGAAATTTTGTGACACCATAAAGCGGATCTCTTCCAAAGTAAAAGATCTGCTTAAATTTTTTTTTCGTATTAAAACCATAAAAACTCTGTAAGTATAGAAGAGTAGTCTCGTCATTAATGAAAACTCACCATCCAAACACATCGCCCGCTTTAACTGTTATTCGTTGAGCCTGGGTAAAGCTGGCAGTAATATAAGCCGAAGTAGCTATAAATAAATGTAAATTATTATTTTCGTTCATCCATGTAGGTACAGTGCATATAACAGGTCTAATAAAACTGTTTTGTTTCAAAACGCTTTGGCTGTTCGCCTTCTTCAGTTGTTGATGTCACAAAAAAGTATACATTTTCTTTCTTTCGCACAAAGAGTTTGTATGACGTCATCGACGTCACTAACAAGTTTAAATAGATGTGTTGTAAATAAAGAGGGCGAAATCAACTCTGCGTAATTTAGAACTATGAAATAGCTTAACATTATGATGATAATACAACTGTAAGATTATTTATCATAAAATAATAATGCTGTATTAAAGGACGTCTTTGCATAATGGAACAAAGTTGATCGATTAGCTACTTTTATAACTAAAAGAATACTTGCTGTACAATACTTTTAAAGGGCCGGTATTTGTTTAAAATATATATATTAATAATAAAGCCTCTATATGCTTCTTTAATAAAATGAATGTTTAAAAATTATATGTATTCCCCATTCATCGGTATAAACTTTGAACAGGTGTTTTAATTGTACTAAAACGTGTGCATACATCTTTATGTCCACTATATCTTTTAAGAAAATCAAAGAGTTCCATATAATTATATGATATTCCTATACAATGTGTGCGATAGATCTCTCTTGATTATTTAATGTACCTCAAAAGGTCCTTTTATTTAAATTAAAGAACAGATGTGTGTAATGTGGAAAGCACAGCGATACCAGTCGCAATTTCAGCCAATCAGATGCTTGAGATTTAAGACTGGTTTCCAATCACAGTTTTATAACCTTGAACGCTGATTGTTTATTATCGTTTTCCGCTTCGGCTTATTTCGCAAATTTCTAATACAGTAGCAACTTACTGACAGTATAAGACTTTTGCCCAAGAAGCTGATAGTCAGAAGTTCCTGCGATGGGTCGCCAAACCTGAAAGATCACATCCTGGTCTACTTGATGGTTTACTTGAGCCCTCCAATCTGTGACAATCCCACAGCAATCTACCACAAAGTTGACATCAAGCATCAAAAACCCATATCCTAAAAGTTTATACAAAACATCGGTAACTATATTGTTTAATAACATATCTACGTAAATATACAATTTATGTTCTAACAGCACCGATCAACACATTTCAAATTCTCCGCATGAATTTGGAGCACACTCTTCAAATTTAAAACGTAATAAGATGCATCATTTTACTTCTTATTATGAAATTGCCTTTAAAATCACCTCGTGCTGTATTCAAAAGGGTCATTTAATCGAGGTGAGGGTACAACCAAAAGTCACAAAATCGACCTTAGCTTTAGTAAAGAGGATTTACAGAAACCGGCTAAAACTTCCGAAAAGGCTTCAGTGTAACTGCTAAGCAATCGCATTACTGTTGTATCATTTAATTTCGCGATGATCAAATTTCGCGTAAATGACATAAGTGACATTTTCGCGAGGGCTTAAAATCGCGCACTTGTATTATTTTAATGAGACAAGATATTTAATTGGTTTGATTTCGCTAAGGTGTGATTTCGCGCACTAACCATAGTGCGAAAAAAAACTTGAAAATTAAACCATCGTGAAATATTTACACTTCAACTTCATCCTCTACGATAAAGTCTTATTCATCTAACGAATCATAATTTCTGATGGTGAACAGTGTGACGTATTACTTTAAAAGGCGTGGCTACTGTAGAGCCGTTCACAATTTATTGGACGTTGCACGATGTTTTGACGTGTGACGTCACCATGCACGCACGTTTTGCCACGAGTTGCTGCGAAAAAGCGTGCCGTCATTCACGTTTTCGTTAACGTAGCTGTTCCAACAGCCATTCGAAAAAGCCGTAATATCACGAATTATTCTAGTTATTTCTGTATTAATGAAATAATTTATGAGTGTAAATATAAGGATTGAATCGATATTTGATAGTTTCCATTTGGGTATGAAAAACAGTTGGATTGTTTAAAGTACGCGTGAAGCCCTTCGGGCTTCACACACTTTAAACAACCCAACTGTTTTCCATACCCAAATGGAAACCATCAACTATCGATTCAATCCTTAAATAAAATGATACCATAGTATACAATTGATTACACAAGAATCTTTATTTAAGTAAGGAACTTGATTTTTTAACAGAGCATATACCCGCCACTGACGGTTATGTGACTTTTCTTTTAACCCCAATCTTGATTAAATGTCAGTGGTTTTCAAACGCATGTGCGGAGTTCAATGAATATTTCAAGAAGAGAAATGATGCATCGTATTATGTTTCAGTCAAAATTTTGGTTAAATATGCACCTTAATTAAGAGCATATAATCCATTAACACGCTTCCTATAAAAAAAAACTGAGCCTTTCGAAAACGACCGTAATCTCTACAATTCTAAAGATAGAAAGCAGTGGTCCTATAAATTCAAGCATAATTTGGGTAGAGTCAAACATAAATACGAAAACAAGGTTGGGTCAGGAGTTATTATTTTAAGGGCTTACTACAATCCTCCCAACCACGTTCATCGATAAAAAAAAATTAACAACATCTCAGTAATGGCAAAATGCCGTTCGATGAAACTTTGCACAAATGTATGTTATTAATGTATCTTTTTGCATATGGTAAGACTCGTTAGACTCGTTAGAACAGTAAAGAAAAATAGCGAGATCTAAAAATTCCCTCAATTTCTATTTACGTAAATTCACAAAAACTAAACAACACAAAAAATCATTTTAAATGCCCACATAAGAAATATGGTACTGACAACAATTTGTTGTGTTCTCGTGACTTACATATGTAAACTTTACGAGATGTTAGTAAAAGTGTGTTTTGACCTTCAATTTCCTGGTTGCTTCCTGGTCGCGTAAACGGATGACAATCACTGATTTCTCTTATAGAAAGTTTTTTACAAAGTATACAACATTTTCCATTCAGTATCATTGCACTAACGTGGGAATTAAAAATTTTGTTCTGTATCTCTTAGTTTTTGTGAATTTATGTAAATAGACTTTTAAGGAATTTTTAGGTCTAGCTTTTTTTCTTTACTTTTCTCACTTGTCTTACTGTATGCAAAATAAAGATACATTAGTAACATTCATTTGTGCAAAGTTTCATTGAACGGCATTTTGCCATTATTGAGATTTTGATAATTTTCTTTTTATTGATGAACGTGATTGGGAGGAGTGTGGTAACCCTTTTGTCGATTAAAAACAAAATTATCATGTCAGGATAGTTCCGTGTGGATTTGTTTACCAAAGGAAATATAGTCATAGAAACTACACATGCAAGAAGAGAAAAAAATGTGCGCAGGATAGGGCTTAGAAGCTCAGAACGTTCTGTTTTAGATACTGATAAAGAAATTTTTATAGATCTTAATGTGTCTAAGTAACGGATTAAAAATATCGAAACATGATTTTTCCGAGGCCGTTGGACCGATTTGGGTTTGTCTGAAATAAGGAGTGATCAGCAGAAAAGAGAAACTTGTTAATGGTCTAACTTTATATTGTAGAAATGGTTTTATTCGCGTTAGTTTTATTATCGCTAATATTCGCGATTCGCTTACCTCGCGAATCCATAAATACCGCGAATATAATTATGATGAGTTTCCATAAATCCGACAATATCTATACCCGAAAATAAGCATCTTAATATAGGACCGTTAATCACTTCAAACGCCACTTATTCCTTTTAGGCCAATATTCATTTTTTTGACGTTATCATTTAAATAAATTTGGCAAAACATATAAACGACTGACGATGTCGCGAATTCATAACTACGCAAATAAGGAAAATAACTGATTTTTTAACCATAATCGCGAAAAGTTTAGCTCGTGAAATTAAAGAGTTTTACAGTAATGTATCAATATTTCTTGTTAAAATTTGATATGTTCATGTAGAATTGATTTACAATAAATCTAGAATAAAAAAGAAAAATGAAGCCGAATAATATTTATAAAACTTGTATTCAATGTAAAATTTGTTAATTATTCAAACAGTGTACTGATTATGTTCTGACTGAACATTGTTTACCTATTTATGAACAAATTTACTTGAGAAATAACTAGAAACAAGAAATATCTTTTAAAAAAAAGATGAACGGCGTTGATGGAAAAGATTTATATATACATGTATATAAGAAAGAAAGAAATATAGAGAGGCGAAGCAGACACAGTTTAGTTATTTTATTTTACTTGTTATAGCTGTTGACGAACCCTCCCTTCCTTCTTAGTATGACCTAGAGATTAAGCGACCGAATCATGACAACTCATAAATTTATTTCTTTCAAAAAAAAATGTTGAAGCTGTTGCAACAATTTCATACGGTGATAATAAGTCGATTGAAAAAAAGTGAAATATCAGGAATAGCCACATCCAGAAAAAAGCCTCCCCACACAGTCAAGAAGAAGAGGGAGAGTTAATAAAATGATCAGTTTCAAAAAGGACACCACAAAGAATTAACGAAAATGAGAACCCGAGGGGTTACCGCCTTGGAAAGGTCAATGGCAAATCAAATTGCCAGGGGTATAAACCAGAAGTAATGCCTTACATTAAGTCTTGATCTGCATTTATACAGTTTCAATAAAATACCACTGGTAGAGTTAGAACTCAGGATGAATAAATGTCCTTGAAATTCAATAAATATAAATAACAGCTTGTTGCAAGAGCGAAATCTACCAACTTTTACGTAAATTAACTTAACCCGGTGCCTCCGCTTAAGAGGCGAGAGAGTTAGCCACTACACTACAGTGAACTTGACTTTTGCACTTGAAATTAACAATCAGTATCAAAAGAACTAGAAAGGAACCAGTAAGTACTAGAAATATCTGCATTTTTCTTTCGTTTTACACTTAGTATTGTACGCAATACGCAAATGTTTACCTGACATCCAAGAATATTCCATATAAAATTGTATTTAAGCCATCAATATTGACTTAACTGGTTATTTAAATCGTAAATATGTTTTTCTCCAATACAGTTTTCGCTTTTAAAAACGAAAATGCTCGAACATGTAAGTGCCAGGTAAATACTTACACAAAATAAAAAAATCGTTACGGTAATCGTAAACTACACCCCCGAAATAATCTATTTGATTTTCCCGATGCATAATAATAAAAATCCCATTAGATACCTCTCCGCCCTGCTAGATGCCTCTCTGGTGTAAATAGCTACCAATCAAAATAGTCAATTTCATTTTCTCGCTGCATAATAATAGAATACGAGAATTATTTACAACATTTCATTAGTCGAAAAACTAGGTCAAAGGTGAGCTTAGACAGCTAACGCCGAATCAAAAGTGAGCTTAGACAGCTAACGCCGAAAAAAACGTAAGGGAATCAAAACTTAAACATGATCGAAGATACGAGTACCTTTTCTTCGTGTATTTCGATACTAGAATTATTTAGTCTCACTTTTCACTGTCATCTCCGACGGCGATCCAAGGGTATTTACTTATTCCCCTATAAATTCTCAAATACCTACCATATTGAATACCGGTAGTTTTAAAAGTTGCAGAATATGTTCGAAACCTACCTATTAACGAATCTGTACCGCTGTAGCCTCCCCAATTATTATTGGTTTCTCCGAAAACGTCGTTGTTGTTGCAAAGAGCGGCTGAAATGCAAATAAACGAAAGTATGTATCATCGTAAATACACAGCCATCATCATCGTTCATCAAAGTATCTATTCAAACATTTTACTAAATTATATTTATTATACTTGTAAATTGAACAGCATGATTTATAAGGTTCACAATATGATCGAATCATACAGGCGTAAATGAAATAATAGTTTAATCTCAAAGTTTACGAAAATAGATAAATCCACGGTGCCTTCGTAGATGGCGTTTTTTGTACTAACAGTCGTCGGCAATTGAATTTTTTTATGTTTTAATAACTCCATTATTCTAACCAAATTTCATATTAGATGGACATAAATTTTTACGTCAAAATATTGTGAGCAACATACCCCTCCTTCTTAAGGAGAAGGTACGGTTTTAAATAAATCAAACTAATTGACATTTTAAGATTTAAATGGAATTTTGCAGATTGATAGATACAAACTAAATTTAAACGAATTTGAAATCGAAAAGAAATGTTATTTTGGTGTTTAACGTTAGCCTTTTGCGAGACACATTTTTCTTTGAACGAAAACGTAAATAAAACTTTTTATATTAAAATGTTGATAAATCACACGTAAAGCGCATAAAATACACTTTTAATATTAATCAACTGATCTGTATTTATGAAATTATTATAAAACATGTTTTCTTTCGCGAATAAATGAGTTTGAGCTTATTTTTTTACATATTTTTGCATAATATCCTCGTATGTATTAAACAATTAGTATTGTTTCCAAAACAACCGTGGTGACATTATGTTAATCTCGAATTTTATTATATACCCATGAATGATTTTAGCATTGTGCAGCGTTTATCCGCAAAATTGATACAACTCGTCCGATTAGTAATTGGACAATGTCCGTTTTCCAATTCTTCATTTTGCAGCTTCCTGTGTTTTTACGTCATATACTACGTCAAACTATGTTGTCGTAATATTCCGGCACATAATGAACTCTAAATAAGAAATTTTCCGTCTCAGTTTTACAACACGGTTACGATATTTTTACGCCATTCATAAATTTTTTACGCCATTCATAGCCATTCATAAATTTACTATCGCGTTATTTTTTTTATTTTTACTATTACGTAAACCACGTTCTTGACTTAAATTTTGTTGTTTAGTTTATTTATTTTATTTTTGAGCGAGAAGGGTATATAAAAAAAGGAACATTATGACCGTATGCAGTCTGTAGGTTCGTATTATTTCTCGTTGCGTATATAAACCACATGACGCTCGACATTCGGTCTCGCGTGATATTTTTTACATACACAACTCGAATAATACGAACCTACAGAATGCATACTGTTATAAAATTCCATGTATATATTAATACAATGTTTAAATAATATACTACTCAAAATGCGTTAAGAGTCACTTTTGTTGTAAGTTTTCCCACTTAGATAATTTGACACTCATATTTTAAATCAATAATTCAACTCAGATAACTAATTCATCGGTATTATCAAATTAACAACAAAAAACTTAATGTATTATAAACTGTTTACAATGTTAACGTAAACAATAAAACAGTCTATTGTCCAACAATATTGACCTGGCACCTCATTAAATTTCGTAAAGGTCACAGGAAAAACACTGGTACATAACCAGATAACAAATTGCAATAATTGTTCACACCGAACGTCAGTGAGTGGTGGTGTATTGGTACCCATGCCGGACTATCGATCTGATGGTCTATTGTTCGAATCCTTAAAAAAATTATTTTATGAAAACACTATTTTTTTAAATTTACTTTAAAAAATCATTTGAAATCATACTACTCGTTCATCTGGTTTTAGAATAGCTTTTAAAAAGATTTTTTTTCTACATTTTTTGTGACATTATGCAATCGTATAGGCTATAAATGCATTTTGCTTTAGCCCATACACGCAAAATATTCAGTTATAAAATACTACACACTACACAGGTAGTATACACAGAAAAATAACAGTCTGTATGAGTTTTAAAAGAATGGCAATTTCAAAATTAAAATACAAAAAAAAAATAAAAGTGGCTGAAACATGAATTCGAACCCACGAGTATACGTCTTTGTTCTCGAATTGAAACACATTTACCGACTGCGCTAAGCGGGCTTATTACATTTTGTACTTTGGACCGTTTACAATTAGTTATATTCTATAAATATCACATCCTTCAGTGGATGATAGAACAGAATGTTCACCCGAGACAGGTAATGTCAAACGAGGCTTTAGCCGAGGTTGACATTACCTGTTAAGGGTGAACATAACGTTCTATCACCCACTGAAGGAGGAAATGTGTGAAGTCAGCGGCCTGGCGGCCTAGCGGCCTGGCGGCGTGAAGTTAACGGCCTGGCGGCCTAATGGCCTGGCGGCGTGAAGTTAGCGGCCTGGCGGCGTGAAGTTAGCGGCCTGGCGGCCTAGCGGCGTGAAGATGGCTGAATTTATCGCAATTAACGTTGATCTTAAAAACTGATTGAAATCTATTTTGACAGATATAATGTAAATTGCAGGGGTGTATAAGAAAGTAATCGACATGATTTAGCTTTTATTTTTTAAATCAAAGTTCTAGCTTATCTGCAGAGACGATTCGGAATCTATTTGTACGTTCACTTCCATGTACTCTTTGTAAATTACATTTCAGTTGATGATAAAGAACTAAGTTTGATTGTTTAACTTTTCGGAGCCTGGCGGCCTAGCGGCCTAAACTTAATATTTATCATAATTTATGTTTATCTTTAAAACGGCTTGAAATCGATTTTTACAGCATGCAATGTACATTTCAGGGATGATTAAGTAAAATATCAACAAAAACTAGCTTTGAATTTTTTTTAAGTTTTCGAAGCCTGGCGGCCTAGCAGCCTAGCGGCCTAAACTTAATATTTATCATAATTTATGTTTATCTTTAAAACGGCTTGAAATCGATTTTTACAGCATGCAATGTACATTTCAGGGATGATTAAGTAAAATATCAACAAAAACTAGCTTTGAATTTTTTTAAGTTTTCCAAGCCTGGCGGCCTAGCGGGCTAGCGGCCTGGCGGCCTAAACTTAATATTTATCATAATTTATGTTTATGTTTGAAACGGCTTGAAATCGATTTTTACAGCATGCAATGTACATTTCAGGGATGATTAAGTAAAATATCAACAAAAACTAGCTTTGAATTTTTTTAAGTTTTCGAAGCCTGGCGGCCTAGCGGCCTAAACTTAATATTTATCATAATTTATGTTTATCTTTAAAACCGCTTGAAATCGATTTTTACAGCATGCAATGTACATTTCAGGGATGATTAAGTAAAATATCAACAAAAACTAGCTTTGAATTTTTTTAAGTTTTCGAAGCCTGGCGGCCTAGCGGCCTGGCGGCCTAAACTTAATATTTATCATAATTTATGTTTATGTTTGAAACGGCTTGAAATCGATTTTTACAGCATGCAATGTACATTTCAGGGATGATTAAGTAAAATATCAACAAAAACTAGCTTTGATTTTTTTTAAGTTTTCGAAGCCAGGCGGCCTAAACTTAATATTTATCATAATTTATGTTTATGTTTGAAACGGCTTGAAATCGATTTTTACAGCATGCAATGTACATTTCAGGGATGATTAAGTAAAATATCAACAAAAACTAGCTTTGATTTTTTTTTAAGTTTTCGAAGCCTGGCGGCCTAGCGGTCTAAACTTTATGTTTATCTTCAAAAGTCTTGAAATCGATTTCAGCATGTAATGCACATTTCAGGGGTGAATAAGCAAAATATCAACAAGAACTAGCTTTGCTTTTTTTATGTTTTCGAAGCCTGGCGGCCTTCTTGATTCTTTGAAATTCGATTTTATGCATGTTTTGAATGTCCAGCAGTGCATTCTGCGTAATGTTTGACGATAGAACAAATCCATATTCTGCATATAACCGCAATTACGGAGGCTCGGATCTGTACAGTCTTCTAAGCTTGTCAAACAATCTATACATGGAATCAGAATTTAAACCCTCGCAAAATTATATGTTTACATTTAAGAGATGTCCCTCTTTTAATGAAATAAATATCCGAAACCGAGACTAGCCTCGGATTGGTGCCTTACGTCTTTCGCTTTAACCTGGATTTCTTTGTTGCGGTCTCTTCTGGTATGTAGAACAATTTTCAGATCTCTTTTGTTGCGACTAAAATGGTATATAAAACATGAAAACTGTTCATCAACTGGCGGAGATTTAGGACGACATAATGTTTACTTATACAAAGAATGCCATATTCTGCATATACTCGGAATTACGGAGGCTCGGATCTGTACAGTCTTCAAAGCTGGCCAAACAATCTATACATGGTTGGAACCGGAATTTAAACCTTCGAAAATATGTATGTTTGCCTTTACGATATGTCCAAATTTTAAAGACAAAAGATACCAGTAACCGAGACCAACCTCGGATTAAAGCCCTCCTTCTTTCGCTTTAACCTGGATTGCTTTGATGCGATCTCTTCCGGCATGCTGAATAATTTTAAGATCTCGTTCTGGCGATAAAAATGGTATATAAAACATAAAAACTGTTCATAAAATGGTGGAGATTTAGGACGACGTAACGTTTAACAATAGAACAAATCCATATTCTGCACATAATCGCAATTACGGAGGCACGGATTTGTACTATCTTCTTATTGCTGTACAAACAATCTATATATGGTTGGAACCAGAATTTAAACCCTCACAAACTTGTATGTTTACCGTTACGATATGTCACTCTTTCCATGAAATAAATATCAGAAACCGAGACCAGCTTCGGATTCGAGCCCTACTTCTTTCGCTTTAACCTGGTTTGAATTAGTGCGGTCTCTTCAGTCCTGTAGAATAATTTTCAGATTTCTTTATTGCGAGTAAAATGGTATATAAAACATGACAACTGTTCATGAAATGGCGGAGATTTAGGACGACGTAATGTTTACCCAGAGAAAAAATGCCATTTTCTGCATATAATCGCAACTACGGAGGCTCGGATCTGGACAGTCTTCTAAACTAGCCAAACAATCCATTCATGGTTGGAACCGGAATTTAAACCTTCGAAAATATGAATGTTTATCTTTACGATATGTCCCTATTTTAAAGAAAAAAATATATCAGAAACCGAGACTTGGTGCTTTGGTGCGATCTCTTCCGGCATGCTGAATAATTTTAAGATCTCGTTCTTGCGATTAAAATGGTATATAAAACATAAAAACTGTTCATAAAATGGTGGAGATTTAGGACGACGTAACGTTTAACAATAAGACAAATCCATATTCTGCATATAATCGCAATTACGGAGGTTCGGATCTGTACAGTCTTCTTATCTGGCCAAACAATTCATACATGGTTGGAACCAGAATTTCAACCCTCGCAAATATGTATGCCTACCATAGTGATCTGTACCTATTTGAAATAAAAGAAAAATCAGAAATCGAGACCAGACTCGGTTTCAAGCCCCACGTTTTTTTTATTTATTTGCATCGCTTTAGTTGAATTTCCTCAGGCCTGCAGAACAATATTAAGATCTCGTTATTGCTAGGCCACCAGACTTCGAAAACTTTAAAAAAATTCAAAGCTAGTTGTTGATATTTTACTTAATCATCACTGAAATGTACATTGCATGCTGTAAAAATCGATTTCAAACCGTTTTAAAGATAAACATAAATTATGATAAATATTAAGTTTAGGCCGCAAGGCCGCCAGGCTTCGAAAATTTAAAAAAATCAAAGCTAGTTTTTGTTGATATTTTACTTAATCATCCCTGAAATGTACATTGCATGCTGTAAAAATCGACTTCAAGCCGGTTTAAAGATAATCATAAATTATGATAAATATTAAGCTTAGGCCGCTAGGCCGCTGGGCCGCCAGGCCGCTAGGCCGCTAGGCCGCCAGTCTTCGAAAACTTAAAGAAAATTCAAAGCTAGATTTTGTTGATATTTTACTTAATCATCCCTGAAATGCACATTGCATGCTGTAAAAAACGATTTCAAGCCGTTTTACAGATAAACATAAATTATGATAAATATTAAGTTTAGGCCGCCAGGCCGCTAGGCCGCCAGGCTTCGAAAACTTAAAAAAAATTCAAAGCTAGTTTTTGTTGATATTTTACTTAATCATCCCTGAAATGTACATTGCATGCTGTAAAACTCGATTTCAAGCCGTTTCAAACATAAACATAAATTATGATAAATATTAAGTTTAGGCAGCCAGGCCGCTAGGCCGCCAGGCTTCGAAAACTTAAAAAAAATCAAAGCTAGTTTTTGTTGATATTTTACTTAATCATCCCTGAAATGTACATTGCATGCTGTAAAAATCGATTTCAAGCCGTTTTAAAGATAAACATAAATTATGATAAATATTAAGTTTAGGCCGCTAGGCCGCCAGGCTTCGAAAAGTTAAACAATCAAACTTAGTTCTTTATCATCAACTGAAATGTAATTTACAAAGAGTACATGGAAGTGAATGTATAAATAGATTCCGAGTCGTCTCTGCAGATAAGCTAGAACTTTGATTTAAAAAATAAAAGCTAAATCATGTCGATAACTTTCTTATACACCCCTGCAATTTACATTATATCTGTAAAAATAGATTTCAATCAGTTTTTAAGATCAACGTTAATTGCGATAAATTCAGCCATCTTCACGCCGCTAGGTCGCTAACTTCACGCCGCCAGGCCGCTAGGCCGCTAACTTCACGCCGCCAGGCCGCTAACTTCACGCCGCCAGGCCGCTAACTTCACGCCGCCAGGCCGCTAGGCCGCCAGGCCGCTAACTTCACACATCTCTGAAGGATGTGATATTTATTTTATTATACCGAACAAAATAATTCGGAAACTTTTACAAATTTATTCAACAATGATATTAACACAAAATAAAAACATTGTCGTTTGGTAAACAAACAAGGGAGGCAATCCAAATTGAATGACTAAAACTCGGGTCCCGGTATTCAACGCACGCGAGGGCCGATTCGTAATGTCAAGCGGGCGTAGAGGTAATTTCGAGAGGGTAACATTTCGGATTGTCAGCATGTGACGTCACATTACGCTATATAGTAAACTAATCACGTGAGGTATAATAAACATATATATCGATTTAGATTAAGATCGTAAAGTTTTCGAAATATACCGACTACAGGGTCAAATGCAAGAGTGCCAGGTCAATGTTGTTGCACAATACAGAAGTGGATCTTATTAAATTTTGAGTAGTACATTTCGGTAAATTTTAAACAAATTCTTTTGGTCAGAACACTAACGTCTTATTCTTAGCAATATTCATTTCCCCTGTTACATTTTCCGAAGTGATAACCATTTATTTTGCAATGAGTGTTTTGAATAAACACAAAAAATTGTATTTACTTGTATTTTTGTTTAAATACAGAATTTTGATTTATTGTGATTTTAACAACGTTAAAGGCTAGGCGCTGTCGGCGTACGGGTACGCTCCCCGGTAGGCTCAATATCATTAAATAATATATAGTTTATTGGCCATCGGGTGATACATGTACAACATATAGATATGAGGTATTTATCATGCATGTTCCAAAATGTCATTATGCACAACGAACGTTCAGTACGGAAGCGTTTTTAGGCCTCATCTTGTTCATTTCCTATTAATAGAAAACGTACAACATATGTCAACATTGTATCCGTTAACGCCGAAAATAAGTCGACTTTCTTTTCATCACTTATGACAAAACTGACTTCTAAAACATAAAAGTCAGCATGTTTTGAGCGACTTTATGCGTTTCGTAATCGCGACAGATTTCTCGTCTGCGTCCAGTCGTTGTAAATATGTTGGCTTTGTGTTGAACCTCTCCTGAATGTCGTTTGATTTATTACGACCAAAAAGCGCTAGCCGGAGTTATATTTAAGCAACACGATGTTAAGATTGTTATCATTATTGTGCAACGTATATGTAGTGCGGTGGCATGGGTTAAAACAGATGAAAAGGGAACTTAGAGATTATAAAAGTTTTAATGGAAATCTTGTAAAAGAACATAGAGGCTCGATCTTTTTCTTTTTGTCCCTGTCATGTTTTGGCTGTGTAGGGAGGCTGTGTCTACTGTTGCCATTCCTGATATGTATATTGCACTCTTTTGTTCCATTATATCCCTCATTTTATACAAAAGCTATGTATCACTCTGATTTAAAGGGTGGGGAGCTGTGGCAACAGTTGTACTATCACTGTCACTGGAGATCATGATACTATAATAGATTGTTTGCATATCTTGTGTCTGGTCTCGGCCAAATTCCGATTTCTGCATCACGTGCCGGTAAAATGAATGTTACCTTTAAATGCCATAACGCATGCATTCATACGACAGTTCCGTGGGAATAAAACGGGCATTGAATTGCTTTCAATGTGTTATGAAAACTTTATATAGGTTAGGCTTAATCACAACCTCTCGGCCGATTTCCGAGGCTATACGATCAAGACCTTTATACTCCGGCGAAAGTGTTCCTATCTTTTCTCTGCGACTGACACTGAAACTATTTTTATCATTTTGAAACAACAGAACACTTTCTACAAACATTATTACATCTATTTCAGAGTTTATAATTCGGCAGTTTCATAAATTACGCCGCATTTGTTTATCTAAAAAGTGAACTTAAGTTTTAGTTGTAGTGCGGTGGGATCAATAAAATGTTTATATTCGCCGGCTTCCTTGCGAGATCTGATCCAGAGTCTGGAAGATACTAGGAGATTGAGCTAAAAGTTTCGATCGGTCAATGTTTTTCCAATAGACCTAGGTCTAACGGTCAATTTTTCAGTCGGTCCAGTCAAATGTTCTACCGTACCGCAGTCGACACAGACCTAAAGTCTTTCTGTTGTATGCTCGGTTCAGCCCTATGGTCATTTAATATACATTCAGCGAAAACTCCACATATATATGCTGTACGATCAAGTTCACGAATTTGCATCATGTTAATGAAATTAAAAAAAATGCTTTTGTTCGTAATAAAATATACGAGTTTAAACATCATTTCAACATATTTACAATGACCAAACGATAGAGCGACTTTCTCCATTTCGCCTTTGCGAGTTTCAAAAGCAGAAAGTCGCCATAAACAAGCTGACTTTTGCGTTTAAAATGTCAATTTTATAGTCATTGATGAAATAAAAGTTGATTTATTTTCAGCGTGTACGGATACAAGAGCGACTTATTTTGTACGTTTTCTACCGAAAGGAATACAACAAGACGAGGCCAAAAAACGCTTCCGTAGTTCAGTTATAAAATTTGATAACATCGGCTTTTTTACACAGTAGTCTTCAAACGTGCTATATTTATGACATGTTGATTTATTGTTTGCGAATGATAAGTTCGAGGATGATGTGGAAAAAACCGACTTTAAATTGTCACAAGGAGGTTTTACTCGTTAATTATGTTTAACGTTGTAGTCGACGTCATCTTTATGCACTTCCATTACTGACCATGAATAGGCTCAATCAAATCGAGCATGCAATATTTTCATTTGTCGTGTTCAGTGGTTTTCATCTATTTGCATTGCTATCTGATAAGATTTATTGATATGTTACATTATTGTTAAGACTTATAAATATATTACTTTATTGTTTTGTTCGGATCATATTTCTTTGAGATAATTAAAATATAAATGTATCCACTTAGAATTAGTGGCAAGTTATTATTTAATTTCTTTATTAGTACCTTCTGTATTCCAAATTGACAACTGAATCATGCACAACGCGACTATCAGTTTCAAACTCATTATTCCGCTTTTTTTACGAACACCATCGTTCCGTAGACAAGTTGGTATTGCTTGATCGAAAACCACTTATTTTATAAACCAATGGTTATCACGAAGAACTAAAGTCAATTTTAGAGCCAACGAAATTCAAAAATTGAAATTATTGTATTTACTTACAAAAATTGTAGCAAACAGCATTTCTGCTGACTACAACATATAATTATATCTGAAAGAAACCAAAGATGACTGAATTTTCCCAGTTTCTCTTCTCCATTTCCCATGCCATCACCAAAACTACCTTTTTTACGACCGCTTTAAATCTGCAAAATCATTTGAATGTAAATAGTTTGTTGTAGACATAACGATTG
The DNA here is from genome assembly GCA_038501625.1 of Corbicula japonica. Classification (NCBI taxonomy): domain Eukaryota; kingdom Metazoa; phylum Mollusca; class Bivalvia; order Venerida; family Cyrenidae; genus Corbicula; species Corbicula japonica. The sequence continues at coordinate 132,731 of JAZAYU010000506.1, read as the reverse complement.
TCAAAAAAAAGAAAAGAAAAAACAATTACGATAAAGTGTTTTTATTTTCTTTTACAATATATTGAATGAAATAAAACCATTTGGTAACAACCAGTATGATGCAAATACAAACATAATTAAATAATTTTACATTTCGCTTATTCAGAGTGAGACTAATAGATATGTTTAAAAGAAAAAAGTTTAAACAAGCAGATTCAACAGTCGTGAAAAGGCTGTATTATTATGTGTCAGTCTATAGGTATACAAAATAAATAAGAGCCGAGCGCAATCCGGTATGTTCTGGTACTATGAAAACATTTAGAGGAAGGTATTCAATGCATACTGTATAGATTAACATTTCCCATGCTTTCCTTGTTCAACTGTACATAGTGCAAATTAATCTATATCAGAGCATCTAACCACCATACACTAGGTATATTTTTATCGCGCATGTCTGATTTTGAAACCACATTCCTTCTTTGCAGGCAGTAAAATTTTGTTTCCATCACTGTTCACAAATCATCATCTTACAATAATACTCATTTGCTTTTGCTTTTCAAATGTTACAACTGAAATAAATTTAATAATGGGGTTTCGTTGTTCACTTGAAAAGTCATAATTTTTTCACACTGACAGATTTAGAAGTCGGGCCTCAGTACAACACTTCGGTGAATACAATAACAGCTGTTTTAAAGACATCGGTAATTTCTTTGACAGTCAATATTCCATTGGAGGATCAGATAAGCCTGTGGAAAGAAAGACGAGTAACTGCCAAACAACAGTTACTGTGGTAACAGTATTCATTGAGGTGTTACAACTGAGGCCCGACTGCTAAATCTATAAGTGTAATGAATTTGTCAAAAAGTTTACGAGTGAATTTGTTTTTTAATTTTAGACAATGAAACCCAATTGTCACATTATTTAGAAACATTTAAACAGCTGTGGAAATTAGCGTTTGGATAAATGATAAATTGTAAACAATATAATTTCAATGTCTTTATACAGGCATGCGGTTAAACAAGCAGATGGGTCCCGTTATTTTTTGTTAACTCTTGTAATCGCCTTATTTGAATTGACATACTTATAACAAACATGCTCTCTCTTCCTCTCTTCTTTTTCGCTGCGTGGGGAGGCTGTGTTTTGTGAGTGTGGCAATTCCTGATATGCAGTTTTCACTTTTTTCCCCATAAAATATACTTAGTGTAGGATAGCTAGATGTCATGAAAATGGGAAGTATGTATAAGTAGTTAACCAATCAGGCTCTCTTTTTTCGTTAATTGTTAGTAGTGTCTTGTTTGAATTTGATCATTTGATAAACCCATCTCGTTTCCCATCTACCTGTTGGCCTAATCTAGGTGTGGCAATTCCTGAAATGCATATTTAACTTGTGTATACGGTATAAATTTAGTAGGCTGTACATTTCCCTTGAGGTTTCTTGAATTGCTTTCCTCTCTCCCACATACCATCGACTTTCAACCTTATCGACGTCTTTAAACGTCAAATTACAGCCTATTAACATGACTCTATAAACACAGTAAAATCATATTTTCATCAATCACTGATTACAAATTATCAGCTAATCATGAAGCTTACTTACATTGCTGGTTAAATGTTTTCTAAATAAATGTAACATTGTGGATTTTCATTGATTTAAATTTAGTTTTATTTACATTTACTTCTAAACTCATAACATATTACAAACTTAGAAGTCGGGCTTCAGCTGCAGTACTTTAGTGATTACAATAACAACTATCTTACAATTACTCATTTCCGCATTTCTAATCTCCCATATGTGATTTACCACCAACGAAAACTATCAATGTCTTTAAGCAAATAAAATTCAAAATTTGGTAAATATACGTCATAGCGACCAAGCAATTATACGTGTTGATGTTATTTTATTAACATAAAAATAAACAAATGTCATGTACCCAACCAATCACCCACATTGCCAGTAACTACATACATACACCAGATTTACATCAATACAATGTCATATCAATTAACAAATTAACTTTGATCAAGTCGAGAACAATGTTGATACGTCATCATCAATGAGGATGACGCATCAAATATTTCGTAGTAACTTGGTCACATGACTGTTATGCTTGTGTATGCAAATCCATCTGACGAAACTTTTTAAAAATCTATTTCATCGACGAAAACGTTTGTTTATCTGCACTGCAGTTTCAAATATAACAAGTAAACAAATTTAATAGACTTTTCATACACACACCGTTCAACCCGATAAGATGAATGCCGTGGGTAAGACGACGGCAGTTGCTTGTGTACATGAACGTTTTTCGGCGAAACTGAGTATTGGCCTGATTTTTACATTTTCCGGCTATATCTAAGCAGACAAAAATATACATATTGATTCCCTGTTTGTTAAGGACTCTACTGACGAAATCTTGACGCACACAGGATATTATTTACAAAGAAATTTCAGAAAAAGTGTGCAATTTTTTGACAAAATATGTCATTTGACGAATCGGTCGCAAATATTCTTTTTCATTACCAAATCTGAAATATTTGAAATATACCATGATAAAGTTCAATTATTTCCCTGTAATTATTTGAAACCACAGCTTCCAATTCGCTTTCTCTAGAAAGATATTTACTTTTAAACTTGGTACGTCGTGGAGATTTTGGTTACGACAACGGCCGTTAACACTAAAATATTGGTACAGTTGAATGCAGTTTCGTCAGTGGATTGGATAACGTAAACGGCCGTCAAGCGAAAATTAGCTTTGTATTTACAATGATTAACACTGGACCCGAGAACATAATTAAATGTTTTTATTGCATCGTAATTTGACCGATGTTTTTTTAACGCGCACATTGCCAATTTTGTTGTATATTTTTTCCTTAAACAGCTGTTGAAAATGACATATTTATGAAAGTTTTTAAAATACTGTTTTACAAATTGAGTTTGATCTGACAGAGATTACGATTCCTTGTATTTAAACTATATTCTAGAGATATGACCATGACGTCTTAGCCGTATTGTCAGCGAAGCAAAGGTGACGACAATGATATATAAAACAGTGAAATATGCATATCAGGGATGGCCACATCCAGCAGACACAGCTTCCCCATACAGCCAAACAGCAGAGACGAAAAGAGAACATGGTATTACAATAATCAATTTCAATATAGACGCCACAAACAATTAACGAAAGTGAGAACCCGAGGGGTTACCGCCTTGGAACGGTCCGACGGCAAAACTTAGTCGCATAAAAATAGTTGTTTTTCGTCTGTTACAAATATGAAGCAAAAGAACTTCAAATACTTCATTCTGAGTTGAATTTTACTTACTTTCGTTGTCTATATAATTTTATTTATTAATCAGAAGTAAATCAAGACCGCCTGCGCTTCGAATATTCTTAAAGAGTAATGGCTACCAAATGAAAATAAAGAATAATAACATTTATTTCCGAATTTTAAAACTATAATATTACGTACTCGGTATGGTTCGTCCCCAGATAAAGTTCGAGCTGAAATAATATGCGGTGCAACATTTTTTCTCGTCTGCAGGCGGCTGTGCAAGTGCATTAAATTTCAAGTTCGTAAAGTATATATAGTAAATAATATAAGAATTTGTACAAAGTTAGATAAAATATTATATTGTTTTCATTTGAATGAGTACAGACGCTTGTACTTCTCTTTTGACAAGTGTACGAAATAATTGAATACTTAAAATTATTACAATTCTAAAATTGCATCAACAACAAAACGTTAGGTAATATTATTCAACCTGGAAATCAGGTGTTTTGTTAAAAATGTTTTTCTTTAGGTAAACATACTTTTCAATAATTATCTTGATTTATACACAACAAGGAGTAGCCTAGATTTGTTAACACTAGAGTCTGATACACTTTATGCATAAAGCAGACAACAGCGACGTTGAAAATAAGTTCACTTGACGGCCGTGAACGTTACCCAATCCACTGACGAAACTGCATTCAACTGTACCAATATTTTAGTGTTAACGGCCGTTGTCATTACCAAAATCACTACGACGTACCAAGTTTAAAAGTAAATATCTTTCTAGAGAAAGCGAATTGGAAGCTGTGGTTTCAAATAATTACAGGGAAATAATTGAACTTTATCATGGTATATTTCAAATATTTCAGATTTGGTAATTAAAAAGGATATTTGCGACCGATTCGTCAAATGACATATTTTGTCAAAAAATTGCACACTTTTTCTGCAATTTCTCTGTAAATAATATCATGTGTGCGTCAAGATTTCGTCAGTAGAGTCCTTAACAAACAGGGAATCAATATCTATTTTTTTGTCTGCTAAGATATAGCCGGAAAATGTAAAAAACAGGCCAATACACAGTTTCGCCGAAAAACGTTCATGTACACAAGCAACTGCCGTCGTCTTACCCACGGCATTCATCTTATCGGGTTGAACGGTGTGATACAGGGTTCCACTAGCTGCTGTATCTGAAGGGTCATTTTCATACTTTGTTTGGGATTCGACCTTTTAATAGTCAAAATGTCCCCGTTTAATTAAGAATGTACACGTGTTTTTATGATAGGTGTTTGATTAAAACGATTGACCTTTCAAATGAAAGTTTAAGTAAAATTGAAGTAAAATTATTGTAAAAATTCGTACGATAAAATCAGTATTAATATGTCGTCTATATACATAATTATAGAATCAATATAGAATCAGTAAAATATTCCTGCCAGTATATGATGGACGCCATTTTAAGGTGACCCATGACATCATCAGTATTAGAGCACAAGTCAATTTTTCGTTAATATTTTGTGTTACAGAAATCATTTATAATATAAATTTACAGAAAATACTTAAAATAACATTTAAGAAAAGCTAACTTCTAATATTTTTACATGCATATTATGTTAAGATTTTCCTATTGAGTATTAATATTTGTCCACAAGAATCGATGATTTTACTGGTCACCATTTAGAGAGGCCGCATCCGATAACATTAAATAAGCCAGTTTAGACAGTCATAGTTAACCGTTGTATTGTCCGATTTTCAAAATTCATTTACTAATGTGAAGAAAATCGATAAATCTTTGCAATCATGTATATTTCGAAATTTCCGGAATTTCCCTTTAAATGAAATTTAAAGAGATCCAACTTTTTGAATCGATTGTTAATGATTTCTCAATAAATTAAAAACGAACAATGTGTTTTTCTTTATTATAAATTTACTTTTAAACAACCGAAAAAATAGTTAAATTGTTAGAAAAAAAATCCCCGAGAAAGAAGATTTTATTTATTTTAATATATCTTGATCATATTTTGGTCAATGAAATCATTTTTTCACGCGGCGTTAACAACGCCCTCCGGGTTCGTTCCCCAGTAGAGGCAATATCATTTGATATTAAATAAAAATAACAGTTACATTGTTTGTTTGCCTTTAAATGATACAAGTATAACATACAGATATGTGGTAGACTAGCTACAGGATTACCCGTATGTGAAAATGAACCCGAGTTAAAAAATTACAATTTCAAGTGTCTATTGTGCGTTTTGGTAGTAATTATATTTTTGTAGATTTATGAATGTGTTAAAGATGGTTTAGTTCAGATAATGTTTCTTTGAGACATATAAAATATTATATTTGCATAAAAATTTAGATTTTCTAGTAAATTATTATGTAATTTGTTTTACCAGTACCTTCTGTATTCCAAATAAAGACGTAATTCACGCACAAGGCGAGTACTAGCTTCATACTAATTATTCCGCTTTCATCAACAAAATAAAACGTTCCGCAGACAATATGACTTGATAGAAAATCGCATATTTAATGAATTAATCGTACTAGCAAAAAGCATTTAAAGTCTAATTTTGAGACAGTGACAGGCAAAATTTTACATTATTGTTTTTACGTATAAAAATGGTAGAAAACCCCATTTCTCAGTGATAAGGCCTAAAAAATATTAATATTTGTTTCCCCATCCACGACCGACCCGTAAAAATCAGCGCGACCCGAAATATTTCATCGCCGAAACATAAATGATATTGTTTAGTACGAAAACCCTGGAGACGAAAAGGTGTAAGACCTGTTGATAGACGTCCTTATGAAAACATGGGTTAGTATGAAAACATGGGTTTCATAAGGCTGACAATCATAGCTGGTACCATTTGATTAAGGGCTAACTTACAGGCTTCAGAAGCTAAGTGTTTCTACTGTCCATTTTCTAGCAAGAAAAGTAGTGGTTATGTATCAATTAACACCGAGTTGACACCTTGAAACCGGTGGTCTTTTTTTCCACTTCTGTGTGAACTTCAAAACTGTTTTACATATTCCATCCTAAAACCAGGGCATTTTTATATAGTGCATTTCAAAACATAAATTTGCTATCAGTGTGTCAGTTAAAGCATTTCATTTACTAAACATGATCCTTTCATGCCATACTAGCCATTTAATGCTCCCCCACCCCAAGAAGGCCATACAATTGTGACTATTTAGTGTCAGCCATAATCTGGCCCGGGTAGGATTATTTACAAGTAATTAGCCAAATGTGCATTTTTATTGTTCGAATCATTATGAGTACAAAAAACCGATCACAAGTAAGTATTAGAGCAGTTGGTTGTTATCAGACGCTTTGCGATAACGCATAAGAAAATACCCGAACCCAGACTGCGAAAGGCGTCGGACCGTCGGAAAGGTCCGACAGATTTTGCTTCGTTCCGTTAAACTGCGTAAGTCCTCGGTCGTTCTGTCCGGCGACTAAAATCTAAATGAAGCATAAACTCTTTGCAACAGTTTCTTCCTTTCAGTCACAGTCACAGAAAAATAATTTGTGATTGGTTGCCTGAATCCTATTGTCCCATCGTGAATTCGATAACAAAATCTAACGACCATGTAATGAAAAATGGTATTTTTGCTATCTAGTGTTGGCAGAGGATATTCTGTGCTCAAACTGGAGCCATTTCACGAATCACAGAGCAAATGCCGGTCTCGAGGCCATTCAGTTTCGATTTTACCGAAATTAAGAATGCTTTGTTGCCTGTGTTCAAACAATACAATGAAAATCTAACAAAGTTTCATAGAATAAAAGTGTGCACTCGTTTTAAGTAAAACAACTTTTATAAACCGAAAGTAGCGTATTAAATCTAGGATTACATTTACATCTCAACCACTTTCTTGTTTGTTATTCTTTATCCAAAGAATGAACTCTAAACCTAAGCAAAAGCTCATGGGTATAAATTTTTTATGTTGAAAGTTAGTTTTTTTAAACAAGTGTTCCTGAAAAAGACAAATACTAAATATCTTGCAATATCTATGTCTCTTTTTTTTGGTCCGGGAGTTTTTCTTTCTGTCCGGCAAAATTTCATTGCTCAGCGGACAGAATGACCGGCAATTTATTTTTTTTTTGACCTTTCGGGAAGTCTGAAACCCAGGAAATAATATGTTTAAGTCTCCATTTAAGTAAAAATGGAGATGCCACTTGTACTTTGGTATCCAAGACAATTAGTAGATTGTCAACTAAGTTGACAATGTGTGACATTGTTGACAAAGTTATTCGGGTGGTTATTCAGCCTTTTGGTGATAAGAAAATTGAAAGCAAAGGAAGGAGTCAGTGTGTCAAGTTTCATGTAAAAATATTGCAACACTGAGATGATCAGTACCTGACTATATCTCGATTCAAATGAATAATAATTACATTACTAAAAGTTTACTTTGTGAAAATGTGACACTTGTTTTAAATTGTATTTCAATTTTAAGTAATGAGGAAGTTTATTTCATTATTTATATAGCACTATTCCTGGGCAGGCTTGTCACAAGGACGACTAGGTCATTGTTCCAAAAAGATCATTATTCTGAAGATTTCAAATAAAAAAATATTTAGACCTACCTACCTACCCATCCTAAATCTGTCGGGATGGGGAAACAAAGAATATTTTAAGTTTGGCCTAAAAATATAATTTTATTAGAAAGAAAACAAAAGCTGACTTAATATTTACTTTTTGACTTCTCCATTTCACATTCAATCACCACAATAATATAATTGCCACCGCATTAAATAAACAGAACCATTGAATTTTTTTGTTGCAGAGATAACGCATCTCTGAAGAAAATAAAAAAAAAGAGATTTTTTTTTAAAAAATTAACATGTTTACTTGTACAGTAAAATGAATGAATTAAAACCGGAGGGTAACAAACAGTATTATATAAAGAAAAAAGATAAAGGAAATCAAATCGTTTTCAGATTTGCTTTTTCATAATAAAATAAACAGATATATTGAAAGATAAAGTATGTTTACCTTTAGCAAGCAGTCATGAGTAGGCTATATAATGAGAGTGTACTTAGTACGGCAATACAAGCCTTCGTTTTTTAGTTGGGCGCAATTTGGCCTAATAAACATTTATCTGTTCCTCTCTCCTCGTCATTTCTATTATCAAAACATTTTTAAAGGGATGACATACTGCGTATTCAATTTAAAGACATCGGTAATTTAAGTTGACGGTCAATGTTATGATAGAGATAATGCATGAGTAAAGCAAGGCAGTAACTGTAAAACAGCTTCTATTTTATAAACTGAAGTGTTAAAATTGATGCCCGACTGCTAAATCCGAAATATACTCAGCAAAAATAAAAAGTACCCACTTTTCTTCCTGTGATTTTGTAAAACTAGAAAAATAAAATAGAAAATATCTTCTTTGAACAGATCTGCATTGCTGTAATCATTACAAAGAATTAAAATGTTCTTAAAAATCTGCAGTCACGACTAAGTTATCTTTCCCTTTGCTATCATTGGGGTTTTAGGAAGAAGTAAGTGATTCTAAACAATATTCACATTTGTTGGAATTAAATCAATTTTTCCAGTTCTTTATGTCAATAAAATCACAAAAAATCATTAATAAAACAACTCGTCCTCTATAAAAAAACGCTAGAAATCCCAAACATTTCCTATTACCTCCCTTTGAATTGAATATATAGGGGTGTTTAATCCATCATTCATTGTTATCTGATGGGCATTTGCTCAGGTTTAGGTGTGGAAGATTATGTTCACGAACAATTAAACTTAAAAACGACTGAGATTAATTAATAAAACACCTTTTGAAGTGTTCGTAATTAAATGAAAATATGTGAATGAGAATATAAGCATAAAAAGTGGGTACTTTCTATTTTTGCTGAGTATAGTATAAAGAACAGGACAATCAATTACTTATTAATTTACCAGACATGGCGACCTTTTTAAGCATGTGCATAGGCATTTAAACAGCGTTATGGTTTATTGATAATTTGTAAACATTGATGGTGGAAATATAATTTTACAACGTTTATACACGCATTCGGTTGAACAATCAGATGGGCCTCATGATAACATCCCTTGATTTGACAGCTAGAAGTACTGTTATTAGTACAGTTGCACATAAAAGGCATGTATAATTATACAGTATAAATTGAGAAGGCTGTACCTTTCCCTTTAAAATGTATAGATTATGCAAGCAATCGTACACTGTGGCAATTTTATGAGGCCCATCTGATTGTTATACCGCATGCATGAATCTTATGATCTACATTCAAACAAAACATAATTCTCGTCTTCAACTGATAATTAACGTATTTGATTAGGTCTTTATAGTTTACATTTTACCTTATTATAGTAAATTTTAATAAATCTAAGTCATTGTTGGCTAACATCCTCTCTTTTTATAAAGTACATTGATTTGTGTATAATTTCCAACTATAAAATAAAAAAGCACGACCCTGTTTTGAACAGCTGATTCGTTTCCCCACACTGGAACACCATATACAATAACAAGCCATACCCTGAGTAGAATCATACATTTTACGAAATACCTTATAAGGAAGTAAACCCACAGATTTAGCTCTAGTATACCCACACCCGTCGACCAGCAGAGCCAGGAGCGGACGGCACATCCAGGAGCAGACACGGTAAGTTTTTTCATACTTGACAGCGGCGAAATTAGTTATCATTTTCCTTAGTTTTCATTAACTCTTGGAAAGAAATATCGGCTGCATTATTCATATCAAGGACATTTATTCATCTTGAGTTCTAACTATACAAGAGGTAGTTTATTGAAACTGAATAAATGTAGATCAAGACTTGATATAAGACATTGTTTCTTTTTTAATCGACGTATTATCACCAGACGAAATTTTTGCAACAGCTTCAACATTTTTGGACAGACACTTTCAATGAATTGATGGGATTTTCATGACTCGGTCGCTTAATACCCAGGCAATACTACGAAAGGCATGGATGGTTCGTCAAAGGCTATAACAAGTAAAATAAAATTACTTAACTGTGTCTGCTTCGCCGCTCTATAGTTCTTTCTTTCTTATATATAACATTTCCATCAACGCCGTTTATCATTTTTTAAAGATATTCCTTGTTACCGTTGCTTTAACTTTGAAAAAATTGAAACCATTCGGTAAATGAAGTTGGCACTGGTAATTTAACAATATACAAGAATGTAGAAACTATAAATTTAACACAATACAAGAATGTAGAAACAATAAAATCAACCGGACAAAACTTCATAACAGCTAATGGGATAACGTGTTCATGGATGGCTGTTTTACTTTTTCGCGTCACGGAAAATTTCATTTACTAAGAAATTTAAAGTTTACAGTGATTTCTATTAAAACAAACTCTACTGTTTAATTGTCAATAATTGAAAATGTTTTTGCAGACGGCAGTCGGGAAATTTGCAGAAAAACGGAAACCGACTTAAGGGTGGCAACATCGGTAGCGTAATTCTGATCTCGATCATAATGATTGTATCAAATGCTGTCAAAGGTAAAACTTTATATTTAAAAAAAACACGCAGGTAATAAAAACCCATTGGAAAGTGATAACTTTCTATATATGGGAAGAATACAATACATTCAAAATATATCGGGTCCAGGTACGTGCCTCTCATGGTAACATCAAAAGAAAATCACGTGTTCATTGTTCTATTCATGACCTTCAAAATATTTTAAAACATTCTGGAAGACATGCTATGCTGTCGCGTTTAGCTTCTCTTTCTATTTCAAGTTTACAAAAAGTGGATAAGGAAGCCGATGATATTGTTATTAGAACTCATCCACTTTATGAGGTTGCAAGCCTTACTCAGTGTTACACTCGGCATGTTCTAAGACCACATATTGACTTGGAATCTGATCACCAAAGACATTTCCTTAAAATTTCATTTTTAAATAAAGGCATAGATTTTATTGACCTTCCAAGTATATTTAAAGATAAAACTGTTGAATCGGCTATACCTAATTATTTCAAGAATACTGAAACACCCATCGTTTGTTATAAATATAACAAGCCTATTAGAAACACAATTTTCAATTACAACAAAATTACCTCGGATTTACAGATTGTTGAAAACACACCATTATCTTGAGACTGTTCTAATTCAAAATTTTGCTATCAACCTGCCGGTCATATCGTTACAGGGGATCTAAATGTTATCAAAGACTTTAGAATCCGCAATTTAATTTCAAAAGGTCCAAAATACAGAATTCCATCGGACATCGACTTTAATACCTGTCGTGCGGAAATTGCAGAGTCTTTAAACTCTTTTTGCAATAAATGGTGTAAACGAGAACATGCTGAGCCTAATGCTCTTTCAAACTGGAAAAAACAAATATTCAAAATAATTGACACTCGTATATCCTTCTATAAAAGAAACATAGCTTTACTACCACCTAGACCTCGTTTTAACTTTCGTCATTTGAAAAAAGGTATTCAAGATTTTCACAACAAATTTGTTTTAACACCTGCTGATAAGGCTTCAAATAATGTTATTATAGTGTGACGTATACACTATATAAATGTTCAAACTGAAGAGCTTAATAGCACTAATGCTTATACACTGACTTCTTCATCTGAGAGTGATATTGCTACTGCACACACTCTACAAATTACAAAATTTAGAATCAGTGTTGAGCCTAAACAAGACAAAGTACCTACTATGTATTGGTTGCCTAAAATGCACAAAACACCGTACAAAGCAAGATTTATCGCTAACTCTAGTTCTTGTACTACAACAAAGTTATCCGTGCTCTTAACATCTTGTCTTACAGCTATAAAAGAACATGTAATTAGGTATTGCGAAAAAGTTTTTGAAACTACTGGCAAAAATTTATTTTGGTCTATAAAAAATTCAAATGACGTTTTGAAGAAACTTAAATCAAATAATTTTCAGGCGTTCTGTTTGTCTACATATGATTTTTCTACCTTGTATACTTCTCTCCCTCATAATTTAATAAGAGACAAGCTAACCAGTCTCATTGAAAAAACTTTTGCTAGAGAAAATAAAACATTTATTGCTTGTAATGAACATAGGGCATTCTTTACAGATGGTTCTTATGATAATTATACTTCATGGACCTGTCAAGACCTTATCCAGGCGCTCACATTTTTATTGGATAATATTTATTTGAGATTTGGTACCTCTATTTATAAACAAGTAATAGGCATTCCAATGAGTACTAATTGTGCACCCCTTGTTGCTGATCTGTTTTTATACTGTTATGAAAGAGATTTCATGTTATCTCTTTCTACCGAACATCAAGATGATATTATTACAGCTTTTAACAACACCTCGAGGTACCTTGATGATTTATTAAATATAGATAATAACCATTTTCCATCACTGGTTAATAAGATTTATCCTAAAGAACTACAGCTTAACAAAGCGAACACTTCAGAAAAGCAAGCAAACTTCCTTGATTTAAATCTATCCATCGAAATTGGTTACGTCACTACTAAAATTTATGATAAAAGAGATGATTTTAATTTTAATATAGTAAATTTTCCGTTTCTAGACGGCGATGTTCCTCGTGCAACTTCTTACGGGGTTTATATCTCACAGCTTGTTCGCTTTTCAGGAGCTTGCAACGATGTGAATGATTTCAATGAACGTAATCTTTGCATTAAAGAAAAACTTTTAAAACAAGGTTATCGGTATCACAAATTAAGGAAAACCTTTTGCAAGTTTTATCGCCGATATCCAGATCTAATTCATAAATACAGCTGCAGTTTAAAATCACTATTGCAACAAGGAATTTCACAGCCAGTTTTTTATGGAGATTTAATTTATAAACTTAAGAAGATAAAAGGCGATGTTAATTTCTCCCGGTTATTCGTAAAAACCATCTGTAAATTTAAAAAGAAAGGTAACCAACATGATATTTTACAGCGCTCTGCAGGCCTGGTGATTAACCCATCTACAGTTGATCATTATGCTTACCTCTTTGGTTGCACGACGGTGGCAGGGGTGTAAGAGTTTATGAAAGTTTATGGGGAAATCTTTTCTTAAAAGAACCTAAAAGCTCGATTTGTTTCTTTTATCCCTGTCATCGTGTTCTTGCTGATTTTACTCCAGGTGCTCTGGTCTCGGAAAGATCATTGAGTACCCGCCCTTTGGCTTTGCAATGCTATTAAATTCTTATGTTTATATGTTTGTATGCTTTTGCATGCAACATTGTTGAGCTGATGGGTGGGTTGGAGTTATTTCACCAAGACAATTTGTACTTGTTTTGTGATACGAGAACCTGTTGGGGCAAGTGTGAGGTTGGTGCACCCTAGAACCTGGTTTAAACCCCCAGTGGCAATTTGTTTTGCCACTGACCGTTCCAAGGCGGTATCCCCAAAGGTTCTCTTGTTTATTAATTGTTTGTGGCGTCCTATTTGAATTGACATACATATATAAAACATGCGCTCTCTCTATCTTCCTCTCTTCTTTTTCGCTGCGTGGGGAGGCTGTGTTTTTTGAGTGTGGCGATTCCTGATATGCATATGTTGCTTTTTTTTCTTAAATATTCATTTTAAAAATTTGCAACAAAAAAGAAATGAAGTATGTCATTAGAAAAGCTATCTGTGGTATATTTATTTGAACGATTTAGCGTTTACTAAATTTGGAGAAATTTCACAATTACCTATTATTTTCTTACAAATATTAGTCACTGTGGATTTACATGTAACTACTCATTTTGAAGATAGGATATTAATTAACAACGAATGCATAATGAGCAATGTCTTCTGTCCATTTTTATGACTTAATCTAAGAAATAACGTCATTTTTCAGTCACATTTTCCTTTCAAGTCTCGTCTCCAAAATGAAAGTTAAGATTAAATTTTGAATAAAAGATATGCATCTTAAAAACTTTTAAAAGGCTAACCTATTTATAAATTGCAACTGATTGCTGAATAAGCATTGACGTAAAAATTAATGATTGATAGAAAGTTTTTTTTTTCTTAAAATATCATTTGACTTGTTTATTAAGTTATGAAAAACTGTTTAGGTTTTTTTGAATTGTATGTCCCAGATAGACAGACAGACGAACAGATGGACTTCAACAAGCTATAAGCAAGATATGCGTTCGCAATACTGCTAATAAACACGTCAAATGATTATCAATTTCAATATTGTCCATTGTCTGGAGATACTAATTGGTAATTGTGTTTTAATATTCGTGTATTTCACCTGAAAGTAGTATTCCATATGGTCCGAACGACAGGAAGTATTAATTTAAATGCCGATATATTCGACGATAGAACGGATGAAACTAATTGAGGTCATATTTGTGCCCTACGACTAATAAACTAAAATTGTTAAGCTTTAACGGTTGAACCTCTCCAACTAGGCATGCTTGTATTAATTTTACCTAAGAGAGTTGGAGAGAATAATAGTATAATACACCTGCCGTCCATTTTATACGTAGGTCGAAGGATGATAACACCTCTGAACAAGGCATAGTAGAAAAAAGTGAACTGTGCATATCAGAAATAGCCACACACAGTCCGCGCATACAAAAAAATCTAACACACATTAACAAACAGGCCTGCGTGAAAAGAAACTGATACACCTATGCATTGTGGGCAGAGTAAACTAATCAGAGCCAGATAAATTTGCGATCAGAACACTTCTAATTTACAGTTGAATCTGCCTTAACTAGTTAACTGACTGCCAATGAAAACGCAACACTTTAATTTTTTTTGTAAAATGTTTGATGTGTGTAAAAGTTTTATAAATTGGCAAAGGTAGATGTGTTTTAAAATCAATAACCTGTCGTTGCGCCAAGCGACTAATTGTCGACGGTGAACAATGCATTCGACTAGCGACTTGACGTCGAGACATCCCTCCTTGGATTTTGCCCAAAACCTCATGTCGCTGCTTGTCAGGAAGCCTTGGCATTATCACATTAGTATAGAGTAAAACGTGAAAACTGAAGATGGGATTTGTGTAAGTAAAGGTTAACAAATGGACTTTTTTTAAGGTTATCTATGCATGTCTACATGCCAAAAGGAAATATTTCTTGCGTTTGTACAGGGTTTCTGTAGGAGAGAACGTTTAACAAATCAGTGGACAATTAATTTATCGATTGATTACTTATTGATTTTAAAACACATCTACCTGTGCTAATTTATTAAATTTTACCAACATCAAAAATATTCAAAAAGAAAGTGTTGCGTTTCCTTTGGCAGGCAATATAGATTCAAGAACAGAATTTAAACATATTAAACTGTATGACGTGTGCAGTTTTTGTTGACTGGACATGTACTATGATCCTCATCTAATTCGGAAATAACTTGCCAGCTAACAATATTATAACACTTTCGCCATTTCAGCCAATCAGATGTTTGAGATTTGAGACTGGTTTTTTATTTCAGTCCTATAATCTTCAGCCCAGGTAACAAAAAAGCTTATCTCCCTTAACATTAGGTTTGCTTATGGCTTCACGCTTACTTCTTCGTTTCTGACAGATTATGATCAATTTAAAATGAAATACTTCTGAATTAGGCATAAACGGTTATTTAAAAATTGATATCAACTCAGTAAGTTTTGAAACCAGACCTCATATAAAAACGACAATTCCCATCTGGACTTTCAGACCGGGTAGGTTTAGTGTATTAATGTTCACCAGAGTTGAAGCACAGAGGCATGGGGTTTCACTGTACCTTCACATAACACGTTTCCTGTAATAATTCAAATATTAATTTTCCTATAATATTTTGATAGCTTCAATAAAGACAATCGATGTTTCTTTGGACATGCTATAAAATTAGGATAATTATCCTCTGTTCACCGAACATTTCTACATTTGCAAACATGAATACCTGTGGAGTAAGAGCGAGCTTGTTCGTAAGTACCTTTCTCTAACAATTATTGTATTAAGATTTGAATATGGAAAGGATAGATTAACGAAGGCCCAAAACTGGCCTATAATATAAAAAAATGAAATGACATTTCCTTTGTGGTATGTAATCTATAGAAATGCTGTTTTCTTTCAGAGATTGGAAGTGAAAATGAATTAAATAACCAATTAAAAAATAAAGAGCAAATGTGATTTCAAGGAAAATGTTATCTTCTGGTTTTCATATAAGGCAGAGATTTCGACAGTATTGATTTAAACAATTTAATTTGTACCATTTAATGATAAATTCATAGTTAAAATTTGGTTTTAGCGAAAAGTGTGGCTTCAATATAAAACTGTAAAATCTAGGCTACAATTGTCAGAATTGTTTCATATTTTTCTTTCAGACTATTTCGACAGCCATTTTGAAATTGCGCTCACAGTGTTAAATATAAAACTATTTAATATCTAAGTATGTATAACCTTTTATAAATTTAAATTTCAAAAAATGAAATATTCAAAAAAATAAATATTCTCAGATATTTAAGGCAAAATAAGGCTTTCGTGGACATTTTCCTTTCTTGCATTAATGGTAAAACAAATAAAATGATTACTAAATAACTTCTATATTTGCATTATTTGCTTTGTTTGGTTACTTTATGATACACGGATGTCAAATCGGAAGATGTTATTTCTGGGCAAATGAAACATTTCAATGTTAAATATTCCTCGAATAAGAGACCTCAATTCTTTGAGTCATAAAGTTGATCAGAAGTAATTGATTATTATCGATTTTGGGCTTCATAAACAGTATATAGTCAAAATGTGTAATAAAATTTTCTAATAATTATTAGAAAGAAAAGTCACTTTTAATTCATGAAAAGGAACTTTGAAAGCCATCGAACACGACAAATAAGAAAATATAGCAGGCTCGGTTTGATTGAGCCTGTTCATCGGCAGTAATGGAAATGCATATTACTGCCCACGCCGCCTAGTCCCGGGTTATGCGCAACTCAACAATTACACACACAAACAATACAATTTTCACCTATCTCAAACGGATGTACATATGGCGGTGGACATGGAACCTTCAATGCGGTATTTTCAGAATAATACCATTCCATATTTAGAGGCGTTTAGACCCCAAATTTAACTGTTTTTTTCGGCGTTAGCTGTCTAAGCTCACTTTTGACCTAGTTTTTCGACCAATGAAATGTTGTAAATAATACTCGTACTCTCTTATTATGCAGAGGGAAAATGAAATAAACTATTTCGATTGGTAGCTATTTAGACCAGAGAGGCATCTAGCAGGGTGGAGAGGTATCTAGTGGGATTTTTATTATTATGCGGCGGAAAAATCAAATAGATTAATTCGATTGGTTGTTAGTGGGTGTTGTATTAGAGGAAAAAACATATTTACGATTTAAGTAACCAGTTAAGTCAATATTGATGGCTTAAATACAATATTATATAGAATATTCTTGGGTGTAAGGTAGTGTTTGCCCGATTGTCGCCGACAATCGATAATCAGTCGGATAACTTCAATGTCGGCGACAATCGAGTCCAATTTTTCAGAATCGATGTCGCTAGGTTAGGCAGATGAATATTTTCTCTCTTTTCGGTAGTAGCTTGCCGGTAGTTTCTTTCCGATTATTTCTGAAGGGAGGTAATACATCAAGACAGTAATTGATGGCAACAATAACGAAGACCTTTTTCCTTACCCGGAGAGACGACTTCCCGGGTCTGGAAGTATTTTTACTTCCGAAAAATGAAAGATGGAGCTCCAGTTATAGAAAATTTAGACATGAGCAGAGTCATTTGCACGCTTTGCAGGAAATCCTACGCCAATAAATGTATGAAAATAATACCCCACCCACAATATCACGCTTGTTACCGTTATGATATTTTAAAGCCAATTTCGATTTGAGTTCTGATTTTTGATACTATTAAACTGAATAAGGAGTGTTCAGTAAGCTCTGAAATTGTATGGCTAGTTGTTTAAAATCTTAGGGCTAAGTTTTGTGACTGTCAAACAGTCTGACCTGAAATACTGTTAGAAAGTAGTTGTAGCATCTAACTTATACAAAAACCTGGCTCATATTTAAGACAGAATGATAATACAGGACAACAGAAATTATAACATTTTATTTTTTATTATTTCCATTTTAACGTATATTAAATCAGTATCTACTGATTTGTTTATAACAAAAACTAAAACAGCTAATGAAACAACATGTTCCGATTATCCGATTATCAATCGGTTGAGCCAAGCCGATTTTCTCCGATAATCGATTCTGAAAAATCCAGCCGATTCCTAACACTAGTGTAAGGTATACACTTGCATACAATACACAGTGTAAAACGAAAGAGAAGTGTAGATATTCCTAGTTCTTACTGGTTCCTTTCTAGTTCCTTTGATACTAATTGTTAATTTCAAGTACGAAATAGAAGTTTATTGTAGTGTAGTGGCTAACACTCTCGCCTCTCAATCGGAGGCCCCGGGTTCAATACTCAGGACGGACACTTTTTTTAAAGTTAATATACGTAAAAGTTGGTAGATTTCGCTCTTGTAACAGGCTGTTATTATTTATATTTATTAAATTTCAAGGACATTTATTCATCTTGAATTCTCACTCTACACGAGGTATTTTATTGAAACTGAATATTTTGTTTCAGTATCTTTAATCGACTTGCTATCACTGTATGAAATTGTTGCAACAGCTTCAACATTTTTTTTGAAAGACACTTTCAATAAATTTATGAGTTGTCATGATTCGGTCGCTTAATCTCTAAGTCATACTAAGAAGGCAGGGAGGGTTCGTCGACAGCTATAACAAATAAAATAAAATAACTAAACTGTGTCTGCTTTGCCTCTCTGTATTTCATTCTTTCTTATATACATGTATATATAAATCTTTTCCATCAACGCCGTTTATCTTTTTTAAAGATATTTCTTGTTTAATATAGCGAGCAAAATATGACCTGAAGAGACATTTTCCTAGACCTATCCTATTTTAAAGATGTAATTTTTAATATTTTGTAGTCATAATTAATTAAATTTATGATTCTTGATAAATATTTAAAGACAAATTTAACACTTACTGTCCTTTTAAAAGTTTTTTTTTTACACCACATTTATATTCGGCTTAAAATGACATATCGAAAACCATATTTTTATCACTCGGTTCAATAAAGCCAACATCTATAAGAGAAAAACAGCGTTTCTGCAATAAAATTTACTATTCTAAATTTAAAAGCAAAAACAGATTTGAAAATAAGCAATAGTGGCGGACTACTGATCCAAAGATTAAAGTTTTGAATCCCATCATTGATGGGGATTTCACTGCATTCATTGTTTAATCAAAATATGTCGAGATTAATACTTTCAACATACAGACTGAAATAGCTTGCTAAATAGTCGATATATGTATTTTAAGTGAAGCGAATTAGGCGGAAAACAATTTCCTTTGATTGGGTGAGATCTTTTGAATGGGCCAAAAGTTGTTATGTTCAATGACTAAACGCACGAGTTGTCGTGCATATTGGTTAAATATTGGTCATTCAGCTGTGGGCATTCAACGCTTACAGGCATTTTTAAAGCGCGGGGAAACTTTACGGTGTATATACACTACTCAAAAATTCTAAACCGCCACTAGAGACATGTCTATTTTTTATTATAAAGAAAATGAGGAATGATTTGTTTTCTATTAAAACTTGCAAATCAATAATATTCACACGTTTATTCAAACATTTTTTTTCAAATCATATTAATATAACATACAAAAATTGACGTAAACGTAACGGACCCCAAAATGGGATCAAAGCACTGAAAGTGCTGGAAGCCGGCGGATCGTAAACATAATCAAAATAAAACAAGCCCATGATGTGCAATGTAACAGGACTTCCAGTTTTATTCCAGCCATTGTAAATATATAATATCTGAACAGAATGAAGAAACTCCTATGGAAGACATATGTCATTTGCTTGCAAAAATGCACAAACCACTCATAATAAAACTGGTCAAAATATTTAACAAGATGGTCCATAGGACCCTATGTCGCTCACCTGTCAACAACTGCTCAAGTGTCATTGGATGCGAATGCAATTGCCATAATAGCTTTCTTTGGCTCTTTCAATGGCCATAACTCTGGAATCCCTGATGGAATCTAGCCGGTTCAAGAAAGGAACCAAGATCTTATAGTAACTCAATTATTGTACAAGTCTGATTAAATGCAAATCAAAAATGAAGCTGCTTTTGTGCGGACAGGTCTAAATAGTTTATTTTGGCACTTAACTCCGGAATCCATAATGCAAGATTGCAATTTCAAGAAAGGAACTAAGATGTTATGGTAATGGAAGTGAATATCGATCAGACCAAAATTAAGACCACTCGAGTGCAGACAAGCTTTTCTTATAACTTGACCTAGTGATCTAGTTTTCAAGATCACATGGCCCAGTTGCGAAATTGACCTAGATATCATTGAGATAAACATTTTGACCAAGCTTGAAGAAGATCTGACCAAAATTAAGACCTCTTGACTGCAGACAAGGTTTTTCTATAATTTGACCTAGTGACCTAGTTTTCAAGGTCACATGACCCAGTTTTTGATCCGACCTAGATATCATTGAGATAAACATTCTGACCAAGTTTGAAGAAGATCTGATAAAAATTAAGCAGCTAGAGGACTGACAACAATTGTGAATGGACGCAGGACAAAAGGTGAGTACAAAAGTTCACCCTGTCACTATTTGACAGATGAGCTAAAAAGTAATTTTAGGAGAACTACTGAAATAAATGAAAAAAAGGAACATTAAAAGCAATCGAACTTGACAAATACAAAATATTACAGGTCATGTTTGATCAAGCAATATCAGAATCAAATGAATCACTGTCTAGAATGCCTAGCCATGGTTGTAATGCAACTCAATATTTACACAAGTACCAATTTTAGATCATTCCAAACAGTGGAGTGCATGTCAGGATGCTAAACAGTAGTTGAACGAGGGTAATATAATTTTATATCCATTCTTTATAGCAATATATCACAACTTAGGGCAATGCCAATGCCTTATAATTTCATTTAGTACATGTAAATGAAAGAGGCACAACAAATGTTTTGTGTCAATTAAAGTATGAAAATTGTTGGGTTAGCAAAATTATATTTATTTCTTATATTATTATAACTTATTTCTTTTCTTTGTATTTCTCTTTATTATATCCACTTTCAAAGTAATTACAAAGGGATTCAGGGACCCTGTGAAAGGCTATTTGATCTTGGTTTTATGTATAACAATGTGTCACAGGGAGTCAGCATTATGTTAATGTAATCATATTTTAATGGTGTCCAACCTAATAAATTAGATAAAGGGGCTCTTTATATTCATTTCATTAGCACAGCCCTTAACAGACACTCTCCCCCCCCCCCCCACTGTTATCTGTGAACTCTATTTAGACTTTTTAATGCATGTGAGGCATCCATCTGATCTGAATCCACACACTTTGATTCTTGATCCAGTGATATCAATTGATGCAGATTCTTGCATCTTAATGCAAACAAATTTGATATTTTTTCCACTTTTGACCCCACCTAATTTTGAGCTTGGGGTAATTTTGATGCACAAAAACTTTTAAAAAGTGATTTATTTTTGCAATAATGAGGATATGTATTTAGGAAATTGCATTTTTAATATGAAGTTAGCACTTAATTAAGTCTTGCAAATTAATTTTAAGTAATACATGTGTAAGTATCACTTAATACAAGATATGACTTGTGAAGATCAGGTTTTGACCCATTGAAAATCTCATCAGGGGTCAAATGACACCTGGTTTTCAAAAGCAACTGAAATCCCTGCTTGATCAGAAAGTACATGTATCTAAAAGATCTAAACATGAACAGACTCCACTGACAAGCCTCCACTGATATGCAAGTTGATATGGTCTAACCTTGTCAAACAAGGAATAAAAGCTGTATCCATGTAGGCCCCTTTATACTTATGCATAATAATTTATGTCTACTAACATGGAAAAATTAGACATAAAACATGGAATACTTGTGTTTTGCACAGAAAATTCATTTCTAACTTTAACCCTTAACTCCAATTAATATGAACCTTAAGTTTATGGCATGGGCAGTGTAGAATTAGATCACCCTGCATCTCTGTGCTGTTTGATCAGGATCTGCACTGTTCAATTTAAGATTCATAAGGTTATTTCTAAACAAGATGTGACCAGTGTAGGTCCTGATCAGATGACACAAATATTTAGTCTGATCCGGATCTACACTAGATGCACATGTGATAAATGCATATACATTGTATATGGCAGAAAGGGGCTGTATATCAATCAGTTTTTGTTATGCCCCTTAGAATGAACAATCTTTCTTAATGAATATTATCATCTTCAACTAGAATCTATTTCAGAAATTACTCCACTTCATAAAGCTATTTCAGTTACTAACTAAGTCAATGCGATAATATATTGCTAGTCAGAAATATTAACACTTTATATGCCATATTAATTTAACTAAAAAAAAATTAAAAGAAGATTTAATTCAGGGACATTAGATGCAGATTCTTGCATTTTGATGCAAGCATATTTTTTTTTCAAATTTACACCCCCACCATTTTGAGTTTGGGGTCATTTTGATGTTGGAGAATTTAAATAATTAAGTGGTCAATTTTTGCAATAATAGTGATTAATATTGTGCACATGTCTATTGCATTTTAACCCTTTACTTTTGGCTGATTGTGAATCCACTAAAATGAGGTGAAAATGACTTTTCAGATTTAGCACATAGAGGAACCCTGGATAAGAATTATATTTTATTTTAAATATGTTTTTTCCCAAGCTCAGAATATGGTGGGGTCAAATGTGGGAAAAAACTTATTTGCTTACGTCAAAATGCAAGAATCTGCATACAGATCTATTGATAATTGAAACCCCTGAGGTGGGAAATCAAGTCAGTGGTTAATTTGCAAGTTTATTCTACACTGATATAAATTTGTCTTAAAAAGTGAGATTGTTTTTTTGGTTACCTTGGGAAAACTAGGTAATTTTAACATTAAAAATACTGGTTTCCCTAGGCTATGTGGTAGTATTGATAAATCAAATAAATTTCAACAATTTTGAGCAACAAACGCTTTTCCAAAATTGAAGGTGCTGCATTATTCATTTCATATCTGGGACCTACTAAATATATCTGGGCGGTCTTAAAGCTTGGCCGTTTGTCTCTGACTGCAGGCCTTATAGTCTGCATGTCCCATCTGTTTAGTTCATTAATCTGGGCCAAATCACCCGGCCATATTGTCTGCATATCATTGAAGCTTAGGAAGCTAATTTCAGCTATTCTTGCAAACAAATAAAACTATTTAATACCTTGTAAAGACCTGTAAATCTGGATGGTGTAATTGCCGGTGTGATATGGAACTTTGTTTTCCAAAGTGCTTGAACATGTTGAAGTTGAAGTGTCTATCTTTACATCCTCACCAGAAAATGTAAACAATATTCAGATGTGTGTTCATGCAGCTGGTTGATACAAATCATCAAATGCAAAATATGCCAAACTTTTAAAGTAAAGTTGATTGCACATTTATGCATACAATCACTGCCCTCATGCAATTTTAGGAATACAGTTGAAACAGTTTCAAAACTCTTCCTGACCTTTCGGAAATTACACAGTGTCTGTAATAAATTTGTGTCGATGTTTGTGTTTAAATTTTGTAATCCTTCCAGGATTTCGCGGAGTCAAGTTAATTCCACTTCCAAACAAAACACATTTGGCATCATTTTCATGATTTTCACAATTAAAATTCGCACAAAACATTAGCTAGATAGCCCATAGAGCGCTCTTTTTGTTGAAACAAAATCTTCGAAAATGTTTAATGTTTTAGGTAAACACAATTGAGGGGAGAACACTGGAGGAGTGTGTAGTTTGGGCTAAACCCCATACGTCTTACGTAACAAAACGTAAAACTGTCGACACATTATATATTTTGAATAAATCAAAAATACATCCATCAAAATACTGAAACACTTCAACATTTTTGCAATGTGTCTGCGTTCAGAATTTGCGTTCAGAATATTGCCATTTGACGGTGCATAGAATCACCGAAAACAACCAAATAACCGAATAAGACCGAAAAAGGGACCGAATATGATTAAAAATTGAATTTAAACATCAATGCTATTTATTTTAAAAGTGGTATTGGGTACAAAAATAATGTTTTTGGGTACACTTTTCTGTCTTTTTCGGTGTTTTCGGTTATGTTGGTCTTAGTCGGTGTTTTGGGGTAGTTTTCGGTAATTCTATTCACCCGCCATATTGCGTCATTTTGATTGTATTACACATACGCAGTTTATTTGATTATATATATCGATATTATCAGTACGCCTTCGTTGCTTTCATTGAGTAAGAGTTTTACTGATTATTCTTTAAAAGCAATCAATTTAAATGATCGTTAACAACTGATTTTCTATGATTGCTTTTGGAACTCTTTTCTGACGTCTACCAGAAGCTGTACTTCGACTTTTTCATTTGAGCGCACCTGCTGAAAGGTCTGTGATTTCGAATTGCGGTTTCTTTAGCCTGCGGCTATATAGCCGCCGGCTAAAAATGTCTCTAGTGGCGGTTTAGAACTTTTGAGTAGTGTATACTGAATGTCATTAGGTCATTAATGATATTCTTAAAGTTTAATTAAAATTAATGAATTGTATATGCGAGAGGTTGTATAATGCAGGTTTTGTTTTTAATATGTAGTGGATACGTTATTGATAAGTTTCTGTAAGCATTGCCCAAGTGCCAAATACAATATATATATTATATGAAACAGTTTGACTTTGTTCTTTATTGGTACACAGATCTGTGAAGTTCAAAGGAATAAAGACCTCAGTAATTTTGGTGACAGTTAATGGAATGTTGAGGATAGGGCATGAGGAAAGCAAGACGAGTATCTGTAAAATAGCTGTTTTTGTATTTAATGAAGTGTTGCAATGGAGGCCCGGGTTGAAAGTTATAAAGCTGAGATTGGAAACCAGTCTCAAATCTCAAGCATCTGATTGGCTGAAATGGATAACAATTAAACCCATTTTAACATTTTTTTTGAAACATTTAGACAGCAATTGAATGATCATGATGTTGAGTCGATAATGTGTAAACAGTGATAGTGAAAATATTATTTTGCTGCGTTTATACAGCCATGCCGTTTGGCAATCAGATGGCCTCATATAACATGCCTGGTGAATGTGGGATAGATGTACTGTTAAAAGCACGGCTGCACCTGGAAAGCGTGTATAATTATACAGTACAACTTGAGAAGGTTGTAGATTTCTCGTTAAAAGAAAGACGTTTCATTTAAATGTTATCATGTCATCTTCATAAAATTATGTGTACAATTACATGTTTATATATATATATATATATATATATATATATATATATATATATATATATATATATATATATATATATATATATATATATATATATAGAAGTTGTGGCATTTATGGGGTGTCTATATAGAACCTAAATATGTGGTGCACTTTTAAGACCCATATGTGTGGCATATATAATATATATACTGTATAACATTTCCAAAAGAGCTTATTTGTTGGTGTTGTTGTTGCTGAAGTAGGAAAAGTAGTAGTAGGTGCAGCAACAATAGCAGTAGTAGTTGTAGTAGTAGCAGTTGTAGTTGGATATTTTATTCCCATTTTAAACCCAAATGCATATATTATATTTATATATATTTGCCACATAAATCGGTAGCAAATATAGATAGCAGTTGTTGCATTAGTATCAATTATCTAGAAGAATATGGTGACCATATCGTTTACTATCAATATATTTAATGTCAAGAATATTCATGTTGTGGTCTTTTTTGTGTCAAAAGTTTCACAAGGAACTCGATCAGAATTTAAGATCATCAGCCAAATAAACACTAATTTACTAAATATGCATCACTGTCAATAGAAATATTGTACATTTCTTATTATTGAATTAGAAGAAGTAGTAGTAGTTGTTGTTATTGTTGTTGCTGTTGACGTTGTTGTGATGTTTTTGTTATGGTCTACAGAACAACCGAGGCATAAATGTGTAAATGTTTATATATATTTTTCCATTAATGAATAGCCCTGACAATGTTTGGCATTTATATTCAATACACATAGCGAAGTTTATCAATTTCTTAAATCAAAGAGATTTGGTCAATTATGGGGCATTTTTCGATATTGAACCTTAACTGTGGGGTGTGAAAAAATTGTGGTGAGTATAAAACACCCCTTTTTTCTGAGAATGTTTTTCATGAAGCAAATGACATAAGACATGATTTGGTAAAAATAACATAGTAGTAGTAGTAGTAGTAGTAGTAGTAGTAGTAGTAGTAGTAGTAGTAGTAGTAGTTGTTGTTGTTGTTGTTGTTGTTGTAGTAGTCGTAATAGTTGCTGCTGTTTCTGCTTCTGAAAAGCAGAAGTAGTAGTAGGATCAGCAACAATATCAGAAGTAATGGAAGTTATAGTAGTAGTAGTAGTCGTCGAAGTAGTTGTAGTTGTTTTTGTTGTTGTTGTTTTGTTATAATTATGGTTGTTGTTGCTGACCTTGTAAAGATAATAAACATCCGTATATGCTTTTCGTGTAGCAAATGATTTAAGGTAAGATCTCGTAAAATATAAAAACTGAGTTGTTGTGGTGGTAGTAACTTAGTATCAATAGAATTATTAGTAGTATTAGTAGAAGGTGTAGTAGTAGTAGAAGTAGTAGAAGTTGTTTTTGTTGCTGAAAAAAGCAGAAGTAATAGTAGGGGCAGCAACAATAGCAGCAGTAGAAGTAGTAGTAGTAGAAGTAACAGTTTAATAGTAGTAGAAGTGGTGGTAGTGGTTATTGTTGTTGTTGTGGTTTTGATAATTGTAGTATGTTGCTGTTGTTGGTGTTGCAGTATTATTGTCTTTTTTTAATACTGAATTCCTATCATCAAAAAGTAACAAAAGGAACTTTTAAATCTACACAAGTTTACCAAAGAGGCATCAGTGTAAATAGAAATTTTGGACTTTTTATTTTTAAGCAGTAAGATGATGTTTTTGTTGCTATTGACGTTCATAAAATTATGTGCTTATTCCGATTTAAACCCACATATGAGGCATAAATTTGTATATATATGCTCCATCAATGAAAAGCCCTGACTTTATATTAAATACACATAGCAAAGATAACTAAGAGATCCGGTCAATTACGGGGCATATTTCCATATTAAACCATAACTGTGGGGTGTACAAAAATGGTGCTGTGTATATAAAGCACCCCTTATTTCTGAGCATGTTTTTCTTGAAGCAAATAACATAAGACTTGATCTTGTAACATTGTCGTTTAAAAAGTAGAAGTATAAGAAATAATTGTTGTGGTTGTTGATGCTGCTAAAAAGCAGAAGTAGTATTAGGAACAGTTGCAATATCAATAGTAATGGTAGTCATAGTAGTAGTAGTAGTAGTAGTAGTAGTAGTAGTAGTAGCAGTAGTAGTAGTAGTAGTAGTAGTAGTAGTAGTAGTAGTAGTAGAAGAAGTAGTAGTAGTAGTAGTAGTAGTAGAAGTAGTAGTAGTAGTAGTAGTAGAAGTAGAAGTAGAAGTAGTAGTAGTAGTAGAAGTAGTTATAGATGTAGTAGTAGAAGTACTTGTAGGAGAAGCAGTAGTAGTAGTAGCATAAAAAGAAGTTGCTGTTGTTATAATTGTAGTTGTTGTTGCTGTTGTTGTTGTTGTTGTTGTTATTGTCTTTTATAAATTTTATATAAAACACCCATTCTTAAGCATGTTTTTACGTAGCAAATGATATATAAGACATGATCTTGTAGATCTTTATTTGAATATCTTTATTGAACAAAAGGCCAATGCCTGTGAGTACACTATAATATACATGTTTACAATACCAAAAATGACACATGAAATGAAACGGTCAGTGGCCAGTGGCGGTCATATTAAATATAAAAAGTCGACATTAACAAAGCCTGGAAAATCATAGAAATGATATCAGATAATACAAACAAATCAAGTATATCATTTTCAATGTTAAGACTAAAATATAAAATAGTCCTTTTCTTGGAGTAAAGAGACTTTAGTTTAATATAAAAATTCATTTCGATGTCAATGTGAATTGCCAGGTTCAAATTAATTGATTGGTCCTTGCATTAAAACAGTTTAATAAATTTTGGAATGTTTGGTCTTTTGCGAAAATATGGTTTTATCGATCTTTATAAAGTTCACATTCGAGTGAGAAATGAAATTCGTCTTCTAAACTATAACATAAAATGGATTTGCGTTCAATTCGAGGTATTGCTTGCGGTTTATGCCACCGTCTTGTTTCTATCGCTAGTCTGTGCAAAGATAATCTTAATCTTGTCATCGCTGATCTATATTTTTGAATTTTAACTTGTACTCAATATTTTGAGAAATTAAAGTTTGCAAAAAGTCTAAATGTTGAGGCTCTAGTCGATGTATTCAATTCTGCCATCCAGATATGAGTAAAAATATCTTTCAGTCTTTGCTTCACTAATGATATAAAATATTCTCGTTTCCAACTTCTTGAAACAACCATGAATAATTCAAGCCTAAATTATAAAGAAAGAATTTATCCGTTTTAACCCAATTTGAAATATCATCATTTCTTTCGATATCGCTTAACATCATGTTATATGTTTGTTTAATAAGTTTAGCACTAGCACATTTAATAATATATGCCCTATCAATTAAAAGCCCTGACTCCGTTTATATTTTATACATATAGCGAAGGTAACTAAGAGATCCGGTCGATTACGGGGCATTTTTCTATATTAAACCATCACTGTGGGGTGTGAAAAAGGATGGTGTGTTTATAAAGCACCCCTTATTTCTGCGCTTATTTTTCATGTAGCAATTGGTATAAAACATGATCTGGTGAAAAAAAAATTGAATGTACTAGTAGTAGTTATTGTAGTTATAATAGTAGTGGAAGTTGTTGTTGTTGTTGTGGATGTTAATCAAAATATGTGCTTATTCCGATTTGTACCCACATATGAGGCATACATTTGTATATTTATGAATATGAATATCTTAATTGAACAAAAGGCCAATGCCTGTTTATTTACAATACCAAAAATGACACATGAAATGAAATGGTCAGTGGTCAGTGGCGGTCATATTAAATATAAAAAGTCGACATTAACAAAGCCTGGAAAATCATAGAAATGATATCAGATAATACAAACAAATCAAGTATATCATTTCCAATGTTAAGACTAAAATATAAAATAGTCCTTTTCTTGGAGTAAAGTGACTGTAGTTTAATATAAAAATTCATTTGATGTCAATGTGAATTGCCAGATTCAAATTAATTTATTGGTCCTCGCATGAAAACAGTTCAATAAATTTTGGAATGTTTGGTCTTTTGCGGAAATATGGTTTTATCGATCTTTATAAAGTTCACATTCGAGTGAGAAATGAAATTCGTCTTCTAAACTATAACATAAAATGCATTTGCGTTCATTTCGAGGTATTGCTTGCGGTTTATGCCACCGTCTTGTTTCTATCGCTAGTCTGTGCAAAGATAATCTTAATCTTGTCATCGCTGATCTATATTTTTGAATTTTAACTTGTACTCAATATTTTGAGAAATTAAAGTTTGCAAAAAGTCTAAATGTTGAGGCTCTAGTCGATGTATTCAATTCTGCCGTCCAGTTTTCAGCAACAACATCTTTCAGTCTTTGCTTCACTAATGATATAAAAATATTCTCGTTTCCAACTTCTTGAAACAACCATGCATAATTCAAGCCTAAATTAACATCATGTTATATGTTTGTTTAATAAGTTTAGATCCGGTCGATTACGGGGCATTTTTCTATATTAAACCATTACAGTGGGGTGTGAAAAAAAGATGGTGTGTTTATAAAGCACCCCTTTTTTCTGCGCTTATTTTTCATGTAGCAAATGATATAAAACATGATCTGGTGAAAAAAAAAACTTTGAATGTACTAGTAGTAGTAATTGTAGTTAAAATAGTAGTGGAAGTTGTTGTTGTTGTTGTTGTTGTTGTTGTTGTTGAAGTAGAAGCAGAAGTAAGAGTAGGAGCAGCAACACCTAGCGAGCGTTAACGGTAACGAGCGCATTGATTAGACATTTAACCGAAACTCACACAACCATCTAGAGGCTAAAACATTCTGGGTGAAGTTGACACAGGTTAAATAGAAAGGTGAAATATGCATATCAGGAATCGCCACATTCACAAAAAACAGCCTCCCCACACAGTCAAGAAGAAGAGAAAAGGAGAGAGCATGGTTAATAAAATGATCAGTTTCAAAAAAGACACCACTAACAATAAACAAAAATGAGAACCCGTAACGTCCCTTTACCATGCGTTGTGAGCCCGTTTCGTCATCAATTTATAAGAATGTGATACCGAGGTCAATGTATCACAGATCAGGGTCCAAGACATGACAAATGCATTGACGAATGGTCGCTTTTTCATTGCAAGTCTTCTTATTTATTAAAATAAAACTCGATCCAAAAATTAAGGTTAATAAGCTTCTACATTGTTTCAAATCTAATATCATCGCAATAGACAAAAACCGCCGTAGGCGTAGCGATTGTTGTTGTTTCATTTGATTGTTGACATGGGGAAAAAGCAGTAATGATGCGTTGAATCAGCGATAAAATGTAGTGATCGGAAGTTGGACATAAGAAATCAAACCAGCCAGCTAGCAGGATTAGGGTCTATTTATTTTAACGCGAAAACGGCATTTAACGGTACACAACGTTGTCAAAACTAGTCACAATATGTTAAATCACCGGATGAAAATGAAAAATCCAATTTCCAGCCAGCCACGAAAACGTGTTTGACGAGCGTCGTTGACGTCACTGCAGAAAACTTGCATTGATAGCTAACTTTGAAAGTAAATATCTAAACAACTATTGGATTAATCAAAAACTGTTTGCGGATTCATGCTGGGGTCATCGTCAATAAATACCCTACCAAATTTCATGAAAAATTAGAAAATTCGTACCTTAAGATGCATTTGATCTGCCAAACAAACAGCTGTTACAAGTTTAAATTGAAACACAACAAAGTTTCTTGACCATAAATGAAATTCGGTAATTGAATAATTCTACATTTGCAAGAAAAAAACTTTAACCCTTTACTGCATTGAAACACCTTTATTGCATGAGTGAACAGAGTAGATAGATCTAGATCAGACGACAGATCCTTGCCCTCTAATGAGGATCGAAATTCATTAGATTATTTCTGATAAAGCATCCATGCCAGATGATCTGGATCTACATTGGTGGCACGTGCTTTCAAATAAGTATATATGGAGAAAATGGTGAATAATATTTTACACTCTGAAATATTTTAAATTCTTACCATTATATCGAAAGGAGTTTGTAATATCATGATCCTTTAGAATGGCTGTTGGAACAGGCATATTGTCGACAAAAGAAATGACAACGGGCTTTTTCACAGCCACTAGTGGGTAAAACATACATGCTCGTCGATCTCAAGACAAAACGCTGTGCACAGTTTAAAGTTTGAGGCTTTAGTAGACAAGTCTTGGACCGATTATTTTCCAATGCACAATAGAAACAATCTGAAGAAAGACTTTTATTATAGCGAAGTGCAAGATATGAGCAATTTCTATTAGAATCATTCAGTTAGAAAATAAAAACAGTTATTGTAAAGAATATTTGTACATTTAGCAAAGATTCTTTATAAATTTGTTTTTATTAAATTTGTATTTCAGTTTGATGTATTCTGTTATCTTATAAAAGAAATGTGACATATTTGGTTCAAAGAACCTGTAACTGGAATAGGAGAAACAGAAGACTACTGGTATATTGAGTAATGTTAATTCACTATAAAATATACAGTACACGCAGAGCAGACTTTGCGCCCTTTTCACACGACCGTGGCATTTTTATAAATGGAGTTGTAGTAGTAGTAGTAGTAGTAGTAGTGGTGGTGGTGGTGGTGGTGGTTGTAGTAGTAGTAGTAGTAGTTGTTGTTGTTGTTGTTGTACTATTTGTTGTTATTGTTGTGGACTAGTAGTACTAGTTGTTGTTATTGCTGTTGACGTTTTTGTATTGTTTTGGTAAGGTACAGATAATGTAGTTAATAAAGTTTTTATAACAAAGAGATCTGGTAAATTACGGGGCATTTTTCTATATAAAACCTTTACTGTGGGATATTTAAAAATTGTGGTGTATATAAATCACCCCATAATTCTGAGCATGTTTTACATATATCAAATGACATAAGACATGATCTGGTCAAATAACTTTGTAGTAGTAGTAGTAGTAGTAGTAGTAGTAGTAGTAGTAGTAGTAGTAGTTGTTGTTGTTGTTGTTGATTTTGTTACTTTTGCTATAATTGTAGAAGTAGTAGTAGTAGTTGTTGTTGTTGTTATTGTCTTTTTAACACTGTATAAACACCCCTTTTGAGCATGTTTTTCATGTAGCAAAATACATAAGACATGATCTGGTAGAATAACTTTGTAGTTGTAACAAAACATAACAAAAGAACAGATAATAAAGAAGAAGAGAAAGTTATTGATCTTAAGTTATTGATCTTAAATTGTCTTAGCAGTAGCGAGTAGGTTTTATTGAATTTAGATCAACCATTACATAGTTAATTGTCAGGAAGATAGTTCTGGAAACGAAGAAAAAGTTATCATGCACTAAAATGCACGAAGTTTAACATAATCTCGGAATGGGTTTGAATATTGTTGAAAGCGGCGTATGGGCCAACAATTATCTTCATACTTGTATGTAAATAAGAAGCATTATTACGGGAAAACGATGCACAGTAGTCAAGTATACATAATAAGAATCTTTCTAGTGGCTTAAACTGTTTGCGTAGCCAGATTAAATAAAGTGATATTTATCATTCTGAAGTGTCTCAATAGTCTATAAACAAACATCATATGCAAAGGAAGAATTACTGTAAAGCAGCAAAAACAACAACAACAATCACATTTATTGAACAAACACAATGTGCTTATAGCAAACAGAAAAATTATATTAAATGGTAGACATTTATCTGAGAGGCATAGTAAAACTGAATGTTAACAATATCATTTTCAAAATGTTATTGTCTTTCTTTTACAGCTGAACAAATAAACTTCGCAATATTATAAGTCGTTTTCAAATTCCCTGTCATAAGTTTTTTAAATTTATTTAATACTTGACCAATTGTTAAAATAAGGCTTACAATGTTTTATTCGTTAAATTCTATATGTAGGGCAGACTAAAATGAAATGGTACTCGCTTTCGTATTTGTTTCATGTTGCAATACTAAATTTTCTTTCTGATATTGGTATGTCTTCCTTTTTCAATTTCCTTGTCATACGCTGATATGTATTTTTGTGTTAAAAGATCTAATACGAATCGAATCTTTTTTTAATTATTTATTCGAACATACCATTGCTTTTATGAAAATCTAAAAGTATTCGCTTAATCGGTTTTACATCATGTATATGCTTCCAGTTTGTAACTAGCAAATAGAGCGGCATCACCTGCGAACATTAGAATAAACATTTTAATTTCATCTATTGTAAATAAACCTTTAACATTTGAGTTTATTCAAGGCAAAATATCATTAAGGAAAAATACGAATGTAAGACGGGAAAATCGTATCACTTTGTTTCAATTTCTTATACGAGCTAAACATTTCAAAATTACTTATATCTTACGAACGCTTGACAAACTTCCTAGATTGATTTGGTTGTTTTTATAAATCATCTTTGTATTTAAATTTTCATTGATAAAGGTAAAGTTAAAGTAAAGTTTTCAAAGAAATTTCCTATTTAACCAGACTGGTCAGTACAGTCTCAGCATGCTATCAAGTTCATTGCCCTCTGATTTGACTTTGAAGGATCATAAAATAAACATTAGGCCACACTGACCTGTAAATCTGCAGATCGTCTGATAAGCAATTGCTGTTATGAAAGTTATTTCGTGTTCAATATTCTACAGCTACATCTGTTTAACTTTCTTTCAGACTGCTAATACGAAAACAAATAATATAATAATAAGTCTTTTGTGAACAATGATAAAATGTGCAGCTTTTGACTCTTAACCTTTTGTATAGTGGTTCTTGAGCTTAAAGCAAATGGTGCTCTTATTCTTTTTATTTCTTTTGAATTTCAGTTATGCATTATTTAAGAAAGAAGTGATTAGTGAATTGGAAACTGATTTGTATATTCAAGTTATAATTTAAAACATATATTTAAAAATATGACTATTCTTATATTACTTTTATCTTGATTACCACGATAACAATGATATTCTTAAGAATGCACAACAAATTATCACCGTACTGTTCCAATAGGTTAAACTCATTACGAATTTTATAAAATTTTATTGTACAATGTTCATGTATCACAATAATTATTTTAGAATCGGTGTTTTTCCCAGATATGTTTCAATAATATAGATGGGTATTCCGATATATGAAAAGTGTTCATTTCGGCAAGTATGCTCACTCAGAAAAGCCCATGATGATACTCAGATACCCAGAAACCCTAAATTATCTATCTAGTTGTCTTTTACTAAACATATCCTTTAAAACAAAGTCTATTTCAGCAAGATATCACCATAAATAATGATTTAAGGGTCAAACTGTTGGATGGAACAAGTCGACAAATTGAAAAGTGTTCATTTGGACAAGTGTGCATCACACAGAAAAGCTCATGGTGATACCCAGATACCCAGAACCCCTAAATTATCTATCTAGTTGTCTTCTTCTATTCATATCCTTTAAAACAAAGCCTATTTGAGCAAGATATTACCATAAATATTGATTTTAGGGGTCAAACTGTTGGATGAAACAGGTCGAAAACTTGAAAAGTGTTCATTTCGACAAGTATGCATCACACAGAAAAGCCCATAATGATACCCAGATACCCAGAAACCCTTAATTATATATCTAGTTGTCTTCTACTATACATATCCTTTAAAACAGTCTATTTTAGCAAGATATCATCATAAATAATGAATTTAGGGGTCAAACCGTTGGATGAATCAGGTCGAAAACTTGAAACGTGTTCATTTCGACAAGTATGCATCACACAACAAAAAGCCCATTATGATACCCAGATACCCAGAAACCATTAATTATGTATCTAGATGTCTTCTACTATACTTATCCTTTAAAACAAAGCCTATTTCAGCAATATATGACCATAAATAATGATTTTAAGGATCAAACTGTTGGTTGAAACAAGTCGACAAATTTAAAGTGTTCATTTTGACAAGTTTGCATCACAGAGTAAAGTCCATGATGATATTCAGACACCCATATTCCCTGAACTATCTATCTAGTTGTCTTGAGAAATGATAGAAAACTTTTTTTCATGTTCTGCTTTTTTTTATAATTTAAAAATAATATTGCGTCATATTTATGCATATTTTTCATTCCGGTTTTCTTTCCTGTCAAGTTAAATATAATATCAAAGGAACACTATTTACAGATATTAAATATCTGCGGTAGAACAAAAATGACGTTTGTTCAAATCTGCCCACCCATCTTTTTGTGGTCAAATTTTAGCCCAGCACAAACTTAATACATGAAAATGAACAATAAAAGGCATGCAAAATATACTTTTTATAATGGTTCTTTTTGCTTTGATATTACCTACACAATGAATATCATTTTATAGATATATAATCACATTAGAAGCCATGAGAAGACATAAACGTGATGCCGGCAGTGAAATTACCGCGAATTTCATTTTTCGCGTTTTTAATTAACATTTCAAAATATTATTACGGACTAATTTTTTCACCTTTTTTATGTTTAATATGTTAGTTAATAATATTATTTACTTACAAATGATATTTGGTCTGTGAAGGTACTGATATCCAATTAAAGCAGCTCACACCTCATTTTGTGAGAAGAAAAGCGCGCATTACACAATTTAAATATTATTTGCGAGCTTGTTATATGCAATAATATTATGTTTCATACATCATTATTTGGGGTATTAATGTAGCTTTGAAAATAAGTAAAAATAAAATGATTATATAAAAACAGTAGCGTAGCAGGCATCGGAAACCTAATGTCGCTGATTTTGCTTTGTTATATATTAGGAATTCATATTCTTTTAATTTTCTGTTACTGGTTCATCATATAATCGCAGTCAGTGAACAATTACTACATTTCTAACGTTTTACCTAAAGTTTAAATTTAAAAGACCACGGTAACTGAAGGCAGATTTAACTGTTGATATTATAGCATCATTTGAAAGCTTACATCTTTGTCTTCAACATTTCAGTATTATTTTGCATTTTCGTGAGTGTAGTCATATTATTTACCTTACCATTTAGATAAACATAAAATGGACCTTAATCTCTGACATGTACATTGCAGAGAAAGAAAAGCACAATTTAAAGTACATGTGTAATGTTTTCATTGCATTCCTTATATTAAACTTTAATTTTTAAACTTGGAATGAAGACGAATACATCGTGCTCATGTTCCTCAGCTGAACGTTTAGAGCGGGTGAGGTCTGCTCATTTTCATACATGATTTTAGTATGGTGTGATATGTGCACGTTAACATTTGCATTAAGAATAAAAAAAGATCTCATTAAAAGTTTACACAAATCATTCATAATTTTAATATATATTCATATGACATTTCAATTGATTGAATAGTAAAAACATTGGATAGCAATATATTCTGTAATTATATTGTTAAAACAACAACATTTCAGTTAGTCGTAAATTAACTATATAGTGTTTTTTTCATACCTGCAGTAAACACATGAATTTAAATAACCAAAATTAAATGCATCTTAGCGTCCCGGTGATGAATTACACCGAGCAGCGCATTCAGTTATGCGGTGAATAATGTTGGCAAAAGAATAAGAATTTTGAAATGGTAAAAGTAATTATAAATGCCCTTCTAATAATATTATTTGCTTTTGTTTTATACACATTCAAAATTAGTTAATATTATGGCTACAAAAAGTACATTTACTGTGTAGAGAATAAATGTTCGCAGCAAAAACAATAATCTAGTGGCATGCATGTGCAACTATTATTCTGGGCAGATAAATCCTTTTTTGTATTTAATATATTTATGTTTTGAATCAATCTTAATTTAAATATATGACCTAAAATGCACATACAATTGAAGTACTGGAAATAAGAATTTTGAAATGGTAAGAGTAATTATAAATGCCCTTCTAATAATATTATTTGCTTTTTTTTTATACACATTCAAAAGTAGTTATTATTATGGCTACCAAAAGTACATTTACTGTGTAGAGAATAAATGTTCGCATCAAAAACAATAATCTAATGGCATGCGTGTGCATCTATTATTCTGGGCTGATAAATTCCTAAGGTTGTTTTTGTATTTAATATATTTATGTTTTGAATCAATCTTAATTTAAATATATATGACCTAACATGCACATACAATTGAAGTACTGGGAATTCCAATCATGTATGTATCTGCATTAGTGAGACTGAATTGCGAGGCTTTATATACAGGTAAACACAGGTAAAAATTATGGGGTGATATATATACTAACCCACCAGCCGCAGGTAATTTTTCGAAGAAGTCATGGTTGTTTCAAGTAATGGTATAAAGGGAACTAACTGTTTTTTCCTGTATATATAATTTCCTTCTCAAACCAAGTTATGACTATATTTTACCAGATCATATCTGATATCATTTGCTTCATGAAAAAATTTAAAATTTAAAATAAATAAGAATTTCATATTACTTTTTTATAGTTTTCTTGTTAAAGGCACCGTAAAACTTCAATCAGCATAATGACATTTCTTTATGATTTCATTTTCATATATCTTGGATATGTATCTAATTACCTTGAAGTTCAAAGTTTCATTCAAATCCAAAAATGGAGTTTTAAAGCTGTATAAATCGTATTAAAACCCATTTCGTTATCATTTAGTATTTTATATGAGGTCTCGTCTTGAATCCTACTTCGCATTTTTAATAATCGTGTGACTATAGTTGAACTGCATAAAATATGATGTGAAGCTTTACATGCAAATGTACGTACGAGGGATGTTCGAAAAGTGATGCAAATGCAGGTATATTACAGAACATATATCGATTTTCAGATGTTTAAAATTATTCTTAGATGCATCAATCATTCCACTAAATACTCTAAATATTCTTGTCAGTTTCAAGCACACGAAAGTAGCTGTGCCAGAAACTTTCTAGGGTATATAATTTTCCGGGCAAAAACCAAAAATAAGTTTGCTGCATCAAGTTTGCTTAAATCTGAATTGTTTATGTATTTTTTTAGAAATTGTGATTTCCTGTTAGAAAAATAATTCGAATTACGTAATTACAATTTAACTATGCTAATGGACAAAATTATTGTCCGGTCTACAAAAACTACAATATCTTTATTATTTTTATCACACACTCAGAAATTTGGTACCGATGGAAAGAGGTCATTTGTACGCATTCAAATGAAAATCAAAATTCAGAAACCGGTTTAAATACAGGCAATATCAAGTAGGCAAACTTTCAAGGTCGCAACTTCATGCGTTCGAATGATGTTATGGAAAACCATACCGGACAATTTGTCCATAAGTATATTAAAATTATCAGTTTCAAAAACTTGAATTGAAAAGGGAAACGCTTTTTCGATGAAGTGCTTAGATTAATATTATTTATTGGAATCTTACAATTTATACGTGGATATACTGCATGAGTAGTAATCTTAAACACACACTAGGCATTTAAAAAAAATCAGATCAAAGCAAAAAGTAAGCAAATGGAAAAGTGTAAACGTTCTTACTTTATGATGTGTATTAACATGTACAAGAATTGTTAATTGTATTTATTATTATCTGAACCAAGATACTGATATTTGCTTTAGCCAAAAACAAAGCTAGTATACTCTAGTATACCCTATTTAAAGTTCTATAAAATACTCATGTTTTTACTTAGGTAAATGCGTTTTTCAGGCTTGTAAGACAAAAGGATATGCTGACAATAGACTTCAAAAAATCGTGTTAACACTCATCATTTTGAGTCACAAGATGATTTTTGCATTACTTTTCGAACACCCTCGTATATCAGTAGAAAATGCTCTTTAAACTTCCCAATTTTGAATATTAACAGAAATATTGTGATAATATTACAAGTAATGACAATTATAATGAGGATGATGACGACGACGACGACGATGATGATGATGATGATGATGATGACAAAGCAAATATACTTAAATAATATATAATATTATATATTTAAAGATTTTAAAAACCCCATCACTATCGCATATTAGTTAAGAATTATATTTTCCGAAGGTGTGTTTCGTATGCTAAACTTTTAGTTTAAAATTTCAATTAAAAGGAAAGTATAATTAAATTTTCATTCAACCTGTAAAATGGAGTTTCCATAAGATATACACAACTGGAAAATTTTGTTCAGTGTAACATTAATGTTGTTTCTTCTACATATCGACTGTTTTAAATAGTCCGTAAGTGCCTTGTTGTATACGCATATAAACTTCCTAGTTCAAGCACAGCATTATTTATTAGCACTAATAGTGTTGGATCATCTGGCTATATAAAAAATAATTCCCATTTAACCGACCACAAGAGTGTGAATCTAATGAAAATAAGAACGAAAAAAATAGAACACAAAACTATACAGATAAATCACCATCCGTAGATGGATTCAGAGGGGGCTGCGGACTCGGTGCTCGCCCTTGTACAAGTCGGTTAGCGTATGATACATGTATACAAAAATGTCAAAAGTTGAACCGTCAGGTTAAATACTTAGGTATTTTTAACTGCCTTTACGATATGCTAGAATGACCATTTCACGACGTAGCTTTTTAAATATTTCCGAACAAGCATGCTCTTTTTATGCTCCACTAAAGTTTAATCCTTATCCCATCCTGGTATCACAGTTACAGCAATAATAGAATTAGATATTATTTCAAATACACGCAACGTACAAAACGTTTGCATTATTAGTTTGATAAAACTTGTTCTTTCTTGAAAGTTATACGAGATCAGGGTCTAGATCGTATCTAGGGTTTACTATGGCCTCATTTATTTCGCGTTTGGCTTAATTTTCGAATATTTCGCGCAAGACAAAAGAGCTTAATCAAACCACAGCGAAATAAAACCATGAAAAAAACTGTGCGAATTTATGTTTGTGCCAAATGTCTTCTGTATTATCTACACAAAAAATAACACTCAGCTAAATTAAATAATACAACATCGGCTGCTTTCGTCTTCCATCACTGAATTAACTCTGTCATCTGCAAACTGCATCATCTGCCTAAGAGCTAACAATATTGGTATATTCGTGTTTGTATCCAGAGAAAAAGCCGTCTCGTAATTCTTCACCGGGTGAATGCAGGCTTCAGGGATATGGAATATTTCTGCGGCACGCTTCACTGCATCTCGGACTCTCACGCTCCTGAACATCAAGGAAACATCCCGTTCCACTTCAGCACAAAACAAGTCCGCCTTTGTCAACACCAATACACGGGGTATATCTGACATTATAAAAAGTTAGCATTAGTATTTCCAGTAAATAATACAAATGTTAAAAGTATTTTCCTTTGCCAATACCGATACCTGGTTCCAACGCTTACGTAAGTTTTTTGATTTTCTAATAGAAATACAAAAATAACGTAAGTATTCTCCTTTGTCAATATCATTATACGGGGAAACTTGAACTTATAAAAAGTTAAGATATCTTTTACCCTTTATCTTATCTTTATCAATATCAATACCCAGGCTTTACCTGAAATTACATGAAAGTTGACTTGAATATTTTCCTTTATTACATGTGTTACTATAAATAGTAACAAATAATGACCAAAATGCCCGGGTACTTTGCATGATAAAGGGTGGGCCGAAAACCTGACATCGCGGGCCGAAAACCTGATATCGCGGGCAGAAATCCCGTATCACGAATTATGGCACGTGGTAACCATTGATACAGGATTAAACTTTTTCATTTCAAGATGGCGACGATTGAATCAATCGAGTCCCATTCGAGTTTTTTGGAGCTAGATGCAAGAAGTAAGATATTTAAAAAGAACATGCATGCAAACATGAGACATATTCAAAGAGCGATAAAATGACAAGAGAAACAGTGACACATAGTACATACCTGGGGATAACCAAGAACAAAAAGCACTGGATCCTTCATATTTCCTTTAGGCTTTATGCCTATAATTCTTTGAAACAAGATATGCCTTTTATGTTTTTGTTGAATTGAAGCTCGCAGCAGTGATATGAGAATGAAACACTCGCAAATAACAGCCTTTACATACCCATACCGCTGTAAAACACTTCCAGAATTCACATTTTCACAATCTCATATCTTGCAAAATTTTATCAAATCGTTCGAAGACATTATCACTTAAAAAATAAAACTAAAAAATCAACTGACAGCAACTTGCTCTTTTACAGTTTGAAAATGTAAACAATCTTTAATTACGTCACAAACTATAAATGACGTAGTATTGAAAGCATTCATCGTGACGTAGTTAATTAATGAATAGACTAGTGCTCAGTAAATGTATGAATTACAGAGCATAAAAAATGACAGACATTGATATCAGCCCGGCACATGTAATAAAATGGTTATAAACCGGCGTTAAAGTGCCGGCCGAGCAACATAGTCCCTCGAGCTAAGGCTCTCGGGCCAATATTGCTCCTCCGGGCCGATATCACCTCCCGGCCCTTGAACACCGGTTAATAACCTCTTATTATTAATTAACTAAAACAATATTGACACAATATGTACAATTCGGTCCACCTTATATGGGTTGCACTCAATTCATATGAAATTTCAACAGGGCCAATACGAGATAACCTGGGCCAATACGGGTTTTACTGAGCCAATATGAGATCGCATGATTCTGATTGGATAATGAACTGGTCCAATATGGATTAAATCACTTCCTTTTAAAAACAAAAATGCCGCCATTTTGGAATTTCTAAGTCGAAGTTTTATGGATAAAAATGATAATAGATAGTGTGACTTTGGACACGAGGTGCATTTATTCAAAGCGGCAGAGGATAAGTCTATGTTGCCGCTTTTGGTCGTTTCTTTCTGTGTAATGAAAATCTTTGAGTTTATCTAACTCATCAGTACAACAACAACGCGGATGTCTGCAGCAAGAATTCTTGAAACTAAAAAACAGTGACTTTTAAGGGATTACTCTTGATTTGAGCAAGTATATTAGGAAAAATTTTGCACAAAGGATCAAAGCTTTGTTTGGATAACTTACAGACATGATAAATTGAGTATTACATGGGGAATTCGTGGATGGAATGTGCGAAAAAAGAGATTTTTTTGGATATATTTGGATATGAACTAAATTTAGACTGGAAGAACAAGAGAGTTGGCTGCCACAGTGTGTAGGAATGTTCAGGTTGTTTTTATATTCAAAACAAAACAACCTTCATATCTGCATCTCCATGGTAGCTTATATCAGCCAGGTCACTACTGGACATAGACTCATTGAAGATGCCAGACATTAGAATCAGAGTTGACACTTCATCTCTTCAGGCCGGTAAATTAGCAAGTCTAGAACTATGAATATTGTGTTAATTAATAAAATTGTCATTAATCAAGTGAATTCATATTGGCCTTGTTATTGGGTCTCGGGCAGTCATATTAGCCCTCGGCCTTCGGCCTCGGGCCAATATGACTACCCTTGACCCAATAACAAGGCCAATATGAATTCACTTGATTAATAACATTATATTATCATTACCAAATACATGTAGCCGGGGTAAAACTGACCGTAAGTATATCCGTTTAAAAATAACAATACTCATGGACTAACAGACATAATACGAAATTTCCCTTTGTCCATAACAAAACCCAAAGGTATACCTGACATCATACACACATTTATACAAATGTATTTTCCTTTGTCAATAATAATGTAATCGCGGGATCGCTGACATCATACAGAAATTTACACAAGTATTTTTATACAGCGCAATAAAACATATTTTTAAAATATTGTTTGTTTCGTTTGTGTGTTTTTGTATATAAATTTGTATGTTAAATGTTATTTCTTTTTCTCTTGACTGTTGCTATTAGACTTGTATTACATGATGCTTCTTTTAGGAAAGAATTGTGCTTTTTTCAACTCTGTGATGCTTAATTGTGAATGTGCTTACCTACTCGAAATCTAGTTCTTGTGCACTAACAGATGGACAGCCCGACCGACCGACTGACGGACATATATACGCATTTCATTTTCCAAGTGAAGGTTCCCATAATGTTTGATTTTATTCAAGTCATTATTTGCTGAGTTATATCCCTGACAAAACCGGGACGGACGAAGCGGCGTTTTCATGCTCCCCAGAATTGTTTCGGGCCGCATCATTAGATTTTTTGCCATCAAAGCATTTTTTTGTATTTCGATGTGAAAACTAAAATTTACCAAAAATATGTAATTATCAGTTATTCTGTTTTTCTTTCACATGATCTCTTATAGATGTTCGGCAAAGAATCTTAAAATACATTTTAAAAAAGCATTTCTAAACACTGGCTTAGTTGAATCGTCTAATTGTTTCACTAATAATGCATAAATCGTATTTGAGTAAAATTTCGTAGCAATGATATTTACCTAGAGCATACCATTCAATAAATCAAAGCGTTGAAATGACAGAAGGGTCGGCATACCCGCTGTCACGACTTTTAAAAATTAAAACTACTTTTTGGCGGTTCTTAGGCTTGCAGTTTGTTACTATTATTAGACCATTTTAGACTGTTATGAGTCAGAAAATCGATAACTCTGAGTCTGTCGACCCAAATGCTATTAAAATTGAACATTCTATCGGTGTATGTTAAATAAAAGGTTTGTTGACTTACTCAGCTGCTTGATCTTCTCCTGTAGCTGGGCGATCTTTGCCACATAGGCAGATGGAATACCAGCGTTGATTGCTTGAGAGTCTACGACAAAGACGACACAATGTGTTTGATCCGCAAACCTTGGCTTTTGACGGTAGAAGTGTCTATCACTTTCACTTATTGGAGATCTTGGATTAAACTGCATATAAAAATACAATATATGTAACGTATCATCAATTTATTGATTAGAATGGAACGTTTAAACTTAAAGATCGTTAAGTATGATACAAGTTTTTGTTAATAGTAATCATTTAAAACATGACTTTGTTAAAAAAAAAGAGTAAAATACGCATATCGGGAAATTCCACATTCAGAAGACACAGCCTCCCAACACAGCAAAGAAAAACAGAGGAAGATAGAGCATGGTTTATAAAATGACCAACTGAAAAACAGGCACCACAAATAATTAACAAAATGAGAACCTAAGGGGTTACCGCATCGGAACGGTCAGTGGCAGAGCAATTTGCCATTGGGGGTTTAAACCATGTTCTAGGGTGCACGAACCTCACACTTGCCCCAGCAGGATCTCATATAAACAAACAAGTACAAGTTATCTTGTTGATAT
Source organism: Corbicula japonica (assembly GCA_038501625.1). Classification (NCBI taxonomy): domain Eukaryota; kingdom Metazoa; phylum Mollusca; class Bivalvia; order Venerida; family Cyrenidae; genus Corbicula; species Corbicula japonica. Next base: position 88,186 of record JAZAYU010000506.1, on the reverse strand, counting down.
AACTTCAATCCACCTATCAGCTCAACAATGTTGTATGCAAAAGCACACACACATATAAAACATTAGAGGCTAATCGCATTGCAAAGCCAAAGGGTGGGTACTCAATGATCTTACCGAGATCAGAGCCCCTGGAGTCAAATAAGCAAGAACACGATGACAAGCATAAAAGAATCAAATCAAGCTTCTATGTTCTTTTAAGAAAGATTTTCCCATAAACCTTCATAAACTCTGAAACCCCTGCCACCGTCGTGCATCCAAAGAGGTAAGCATAATGATCAATTGTAGATGGGTTCATCACCGGGCCTGCAGAGCGCAGTAGAATATCATGTTGGTAATCTTTCTTTTTGAATTTACAGATGTTTTTACGAATAATCGGCGGGAAAATTATTATTTCCTTTTATTTTCTTAAGTTTGTAAATAAAATCTCCCTAAACAACACGCTGTGAAATAACTTGTTGTAATAGTGATTTTTAACTGCACCTGTATTTTTAAATCGGGGTACCTGCGATAAAACTTGCAAAAGGTACTCCTTAAGGGCTTACCACACTCCTCCTAATCACGTTCATCGAAAAAAAAGATAATTATCAAAATCTCAATAATGGCAAAATGCCGTTCAATGAAACTTGAGCTATCACTGAAGGTGATAAATACCCCCGCAATGCTGCTTTGTCAGAGTATACGGAAATGATGTTTGCATCTTTCATGGGTGAAAGTTGAAAAATAATTGAAATCCTGAAAATTTGCTGGGGGTCCAGGGGGCCGCTAGGGGTCCGGTAGGTCCCCTGATGGGGGACAAGAGGGTCGAAGCCCCCCGAAGCTTCTGGAAAATAGCAATTTATATACCATTGAGAAGCCATTTCTTAAGTGCATTTGAGCTTTTTTGAAACACAAAATTAAGACATCTGGAGGCATGGGTTTATCATTTATTTTCATTTATCTTAATCAAGAATGCCTCTCAATTCAGTGAAAATCTCCATAAACAAAATTTATAGAACTGCATGAATATTTTCAATAATTATGAAATTGACGGTAGTTGTTTATTTCTGCTGGGTTTTTTGTTTTTTGTTTGTTTGTTTTTTTATAATAAATATCTCCAATACAAAGTATGTACATAATTTGTGCGCATTTTAGTTTCCAAAGTACATCATTGGACGGCATATTCTGATGTAGACCTACTTTCATTTTGTGTAGTCCGAGATTAAATTATCTCGCGGCATAACAATTTTAGAAAATAAAACATAGGACTATATCGGCCTACCGATACAAGGCCATTTCAGTTGCATAATAATTACATACATATTTCTTACTACGCAGTCTCTGCGTAAGAAAAAAAACAATCGAGCATCTTCTGAGTATTGTTTTACAATCTGTATTTAATTTTACGCACACAGCTACACGACCTTCACCCGGGCACATGTTGTTACTTTTCCCAGAGGGATAAGAATAATGACGTCATTTTGGAGAGCTAATGCTAACGAAACCAATCGTAGGACTATATCCGCCTACCGATACAAGTCCATTTCAGTTGCATGATAATTACATACATATTACTTACTACGCTGTCTCTGTGTCAGAAAAAAAAACAATCAAACATCTTCTGAGTATTTTTTTACAATCTGTTGATAAGCACACAGCTACTCGACCTTCACCTGAGCACATGTTGTTATTCTTCCGAGAGGGATAAGAATAATGATGTCATTTGGTGAGCTAATGCTATCGCCACGTGCATGTAAAGCAAAAGTTGTGTTTAAAAATAGCGACTTGGGTTTTCACCGGATGTAAACAAAACTGTAAAAGTAGTTGACGTCACAAGGTTTTGTTGAATCGTGCTCCCCTTCCAAAAAATAATGGACTGATTCAAATGAAAAAAATATGTCATGCAAATGTAATCACGAACGTATGTTAAAAGTTTGAAAACTGGAGAAGTAGTTTGTGTCATAAGATTTTGTTAAATAATGCTCCCCTCCAACCAAAAATGGACTGATCCATAAAAACATGTCACTAACATGCACACTTCATGCAGAACATATGATTTCAGTTTCAAGTCGATATCTTGAAAACTGTAGAAGTTTGCATAACATGATTTTATTAAATCATGTTCCCTGAAAAAAGAATGGACTGATCCACACAAAAAATATGTCACGCACATCTACATTCATGCTGAACATGTGTTTAAAATTTCAAGTTAATATCTTAAAAACTGTAGAAGAAGTTCGTGTCACAAGATTTTGTTGAATCATGCTCCCCTGCTAAAAAATAATGGACTGATCCACATGAAACAAAGTATGTCATGGAAATCTACTCACAAACGTATATTTAAAGTTTGAAAACTGGAGAAGTAGTTTGCATCATAAGATTTTAAACAAAAGATTTTGTTAAATAATGCTCACCTGCAAAAAATAATGGACTGATCCACAAAAAATATGTCGCCGACATACACACTTCATGCAGAACATACATTTTCGGTCTCAAGTCGATATCTTCAAAACTGTAGAAGTTTGCATAACACAATTTTGTTAAATCATGTCCCCTGCAAAAAATAATGGACTGATCCACACGAAAAATATGTCACGCACATCTACACTTCATGCCGAACATATGCATCAAGTTTCAAGTCAATATCTTAAAAACTGTAGAAGAAGTTCGCGTCACAAGATTTTGTTGAATCATGCTCCCCTCCAAAAAATAATGGACTGATCCACATGAGAAAAAAAGAAATTTGCGCAAATGTACACACGAACATATGTTTTAAGTTTCAAGTCGATATCTTGAAAACTGTTGAGGAAGTAAGTGTAGAAGTTTGAATAACACGATTTTGTTAAATCATGTCCCCTGCAAAAAAAATAATGGACTGATCCACACGAAAAATATGTCACGCACATCTACACTTCATGCCGAACAAATGTATCAAGTTTCAAGTCATTATCTTAAAAACTGTAGTAGTAGTTCGCATCACAAGATTTAGAAGTTTGCATAACACAATTTTGTTAAATCATGTCCCCTGCAAAAAATATTGGACTTATCCACACGAAAAATATGTCACGCACATCTACACTTCATGCCGAACATGTGTATCAAGTTTCAAGTAAATATCTTAAAAACTGTAGAAGTAGTTCGCGTAACAAGATTTTGTTAAATCGTGCCCCCCTCCGAAAAATAATGGACTGATCCACATGAGAAAAAAAATGGTTCGCGCAAATGTCCTCACGAACATATGGTTAAAGTTTCAAGTCGATATCTTGAAAACTGTTAACGCTGTAAGTGCCACAGACAGACCGCCCAACCAACCAACCAACCAACCGGATGAAAAATAATGGACTGATCCACACGAAAATTATGTCATGCACATCTACACTCCATGCCGAACAAATGTATCAAGTTTCAAGTCAATATCTTAAAAACTGTAGTAGTAGTTCGCATCACAAGATTTAGAAGTTTGCACAACACGATTTTGTTAAATCATGTCCCCTGCAAAAAATAATGGACTAATCCACACGAAAAATATGTCACGCACATCTACACTTCATGCCGAACATGTGTATCAAGTTTCAAGTCAATATCTTAAAAACTGTAGAAGTAGTTCGCGTAACAAGATTTTGTTAAAGGAATACGTTTGGCTGAATTTCACCAGTACTATGTTATTAAGCGTTACTTATGCATCATTTTGACGTATAGAACTTTTATGTTAAATATTAACAAAGTTATCTCCTGTCAAAGATCCGTTATTTGCAAAATCGGCGGGCATCTATGACCGTCGCCATGTTTGTTTCCTTTTCGATGCGCGCACCTGTTGATGACGTCATTTACACACTTCCGGTTCGTATCGTTTCCATTTAATGTCCAATTCTTATCATTCTAAACCATGGAATATTCATTCATTAAACAAATATATAATAGTGTATGATTTTGAGCCTGAAAATTCTGAAACTGAATTAACCAAGATTGAAAGAAACTGCTTTTTATGCCACCATTAATTACAAAAGAATGCCGAGAATTGTAGCACATTTTAACCTATTTTCTTGTTTAAGAGTAGTGAGGCCAATATATAGGTGTAAAATATTTTTCCTGATCGACTTGGCAGATTTTTCGGCCAAAAATGCGTTTACTTCGTATATACACGATGTCCTTAAATTGGAGGTAAACGTTTGAATTCAGCGATCTAGGGTCATTGTTGTATGCGGCATCTGAAGCGATCAAATTAACCACTTTTTCATTTTGTATTAACAAGTACCATTGACTTTTTTTTAAATGTAATACATAGATCCCTGAAAATACATCTTTCTTGAATTTATTATTCAACAGTCGAATAATTCTTGTTTTCACTAAATTCACATAGTTATGTTTTTCTCCTGGTGCAAAAAAAAATAATTATACGATAATTATACTCGTATCGTTTTCGTAATAGTTACCCGACTTCAGGTGGTCCGCGCTATCAAAAGACACCAACATGCATACTAATCGGGAGGCGGAGTTTACCCAGAAAAAAAAGTAGAGAAATTGATCGTCATTGGCTAATTTGCTTTACCGTAACGTTTTTGATCTGTAAATTTCATTTGCGACCTGAAGACACAATAACTTTATGACACGACGAATTTGAATAAACGGATGTCGGCGAATTTAGAGCTTGTGAGATATTTGTCTGGGGTTGTAAACGGTTGGTGTTTCCCGCAACAGTGCAAATGGCTCGGGGGACATTGTGCTGTTTATTGAATATGAAGCCATCCCGACAAAGATTAAAGGCATACCGGCAGATCAATCGTCCTATATAAGTTTGTTAAGAAATGAAGGCATACCGGTGTCATAATGTCCGGGGGAAGGCCCTGAATTGAATTAATGTATTTTTGAAAATTTAAGTTGATGACAAGGGAATTTTGAAAGTCACCGAACCCTGACAAATATGAAAATGTTTTAGGCCCGGTTTGATTAAGCTTGTTCATGGTTATTAATTGAAATGCATATTAATCTACACGCCGCTAAGTCTGGGGTTGAGTGTAACTCAATACTTCAAACGAACATTTACTGTAAAATTGTATATTTCTTTCTTAAATCTAATTATAAAATTTAATGTTGCCCACTGAGTGGTACAAGTTTTAACACGCCCGTGTTATTGTTAAATGCCTCTAACTGATACGTTAATCTTACTAGCCAGCTTGCTCCGAAGAAGATCGGGTGACATATTAAAATGGTGTGAAAAAAACTTAATTGACATATTTAATTTGAGGAGACGTGAGGGGAAAATAGTAAACTCAACGTTAATTTATACTAAAAGGAAAATTTCAAAGCGATCGTAGCGTATCACATTCTCATTTAACATATTGTCTTCTGAATCCTAGTGAGCGATGCAATTACTTGAGCAAAATGTATGATAAGAAGGTAAAAACACTCAATTCACTAAAACTATAATGTGACTTTTTCCTATTTGTGCTCCTTTGCAATATTTTTCCGCATATAGCAATGTTTTCATATAAATAAATTTGCCTGCATTCATCTCTGCGTATATTCTTTATGAAACGGAAGTGTGTAAATGACGTCACACCTCGTTGTTTTATCTCTCGCGAGACAACGAGATGTCAATAATGGCCGCTCTCATGCTACGCTCGAAAAAACGATTATAAGTGTAATTAAAAGAAAGTTTTACAATTATCGTATTCGTCGTCATCAATTGATTACGAAAATTGTATTATTCAAAATACATTTTATCATTTGAACAAAGGTTATAATCAGCCGAACGTATTCCTTTAAATCGTGCTCCCCTCCGAAAAATAATGGACTGATCCACATGAGAAAAAAAATGGTTCGCGCAAATGTCCTCACGAACATATGGTTAAAGTTTCAAGTCGATATCTTGAAAACTGTTGACGCTGTAAGTGCCACAGACAGACCGCCCAACCAACCAACCAACCGGATGATGACTCCTATATACCCCCTATTATACTTCGTATGCGGGGGTATAACTATGCACATGTTTTTGCCAGCGGTTTCAAAACCCCTTTCGCTATACCTAATCACATGTTCTTTTACAGCCGTAAGACAAGATGTTAACAGCAAGGAAAATGAACAGTTGTGCAAGAACTAGAGTTTGCAATAACTCTTGCTATTAACGGTGTTTTTTGCATTTTAGGCAACCAATACATAGTAGGTACTTTGTCTTGTTTCGTTCAACACCTATTCTTATGTCAATTGTTGAGTGTGTGCAGTAGCAATTTCACTCTCAGAAGAAGAAGTCAGTGTATAAGCATAAGTGCTATTAAGATCTTCAGTTTAAATATTAATATAGTGTATACGTCACACTATAATTGCATTATTTGAAGCCTTATCAGCAGGTTTTTAAACAAATCTGTTGTGAAAGTCTTGAATTCCCCTTTTCAAATGACGAAAGTTAAAGCGAGGTCGTGATGGTTATAATGCTATGTTTCTTTTATAGAAGGATATACGAGTGTCGATTATTTTAAATATTTGTGTTTTTTTTTTTTTCAAATAGAACGGCATTAGGCTCGGCATGGTCTCGATTGCACCATTTATTGCAAAAGGAGTTTAAAGACTCTGCAATTTCCGTACGACAGGTATAAAAGTCGATTTCTGATGGAATTCTATATTGCAGAACTTTGGAAATTAAATTTCGGATTCTATAGTCTTTGATAACATTTAGATCCCCTGTTAAGACATGACCAGCAGGTTGAAACCAATATTAAGAATTGGAACAATCTCATGAAGTTGGTGTATTCTCAACAATCTGTTAATTCGAGGTAATTTTATTGTAGTTGAAAATTGTGTTTGTATTTGGCTTGTTGTATTTATAACAAACGATGGGTGTTTCAGTATTCTTGTAATAATTAGGTATAGCCGAATTAACAGTTTCATTTTTACATTTATTAGAAAAAGTAATGAGTATAATATCTCTTTACTTAAAAATGAAATTTGAAGGAAATGTCTTTGGTGATCAGATTCCAAGTCGATGTCTGGTATGAGAACATGCCAAGTGTAACACTCAGTAAGGCTTGCAACTTAATGAAGTGGAGGAGTTCTTATAACAAAAATTTCGGCCGATCGATATTGATGGCTTCAGACAACAAAGCTTTAAGGAATTGTTCATCCAATCTATAACAATTTTAGCTTTAATGTTTTGCTTTTCGCATCAACTATGTTTCATGATATATATTTATCAATTCCATGTAAAAAAATCAAACATTTTCTTTTTCGATTGGGGCAAGAAGAGTCGTTAAGCGTAGGGTGACCATACGCCGCTGTTCATGGAAGGGAATCATTCAGAAAAAAAGGAAATGGAGGTTTCATGAACATCATCTTCAGAACACCATTAGTTTGGATGATTCAAAATTTGTACTGTTTACTTGTAGATTTTGCGTTGTGCTAAACGGTTTTACTTTTTTGTTATTGCACATTGACAGGCCTAAATGTTTAACTAAGCCATCACTGTTTTCATATTTCAGGTGTTTGTTGGAGGTCAAAGTTATATATTGGCATATGTCGAAAGCCATGTAAAATAAAATAACAACAGTATTCAATCGTTTATCATACAATACATATTGAATATTATTTAATGGTTACCCAATACTTAATGTACCTCAAAGTGAAAAAAATTAACAGTAACCATATAGAAAATTACAGACCCATCAATGTGGAGTACTATGAATGCAACAAATAAAACAGAGTCAAAACAACAATAACAAAGATAACATACTCGAGACACGGTCGAAACATATTAAACATGGGAAGAGTACTGCCCATGTCAGTGGCAATAAAATAGGCCACTTGGAGGTTAAAACGATTAAACGCGCGCATCCTCTCCTATCCTTCCTAAAATTAACAACGATAGACAAATTGTCTAAAATGTGTTCGAACAATTATGTGAACTATAAAGTAACATAAACTTTTAAAAATAAAACTATCGATAGAAGTTGAGATACAGTTTGTCAACCAGTTCCGGTTAATTTATATATTCGTTCTAAAACAATATACTAAAAGCATTAATCAGAACCTTGTTTGTTGTTTGATTAATAGCAAAATATCTTACCTAAAAGATGCTGGATTTATTTTAGTCTCCGCATTTATTTACTTTTAAATTTGTACTATTAAGTAAATATAACAAATGTAAATTACTAATAAACTTATTTAAACCAGTTCCGATTAATTCAATCTTTACCGGTTATTTTTAACAGACATGTCTCAGAGTGAATTTTGACTGTGTAAGTTGATAGCTGTATACTGGCTTTGACAGACCTAATTCATTTTCTGGACGAATGATGGGTCATAATATATTATTACTATGTAACTATTACTTGATTATCTTTATTATAGTACAATTAGTCCGGCCCAAGGGGATGTTGTTGTTACTACCCAGTTTTATGTCCCACCCGCCTCTGAACGAGGACATTATGGTGTGGACATACCAGCTTACCATGGTGGAGGAAGACCCCAGGTGCCCCTCCGGGCAATTTTCAGGCTCGACCGGGCACCTGGGTAGAACCACCGACGTTCCGCAGGCTAGCTGGTTAGCTTCCTCACATGAAAGATCTTGACCCTGGTAGGTCTCGAACTCACAGCGGTGAAGGGCAAGTGATTGTCAGTCGGAAACCTTAACCACTCGGCCACGGACGCCCCCTCGGCCCAAGGGGATAATTGGCCCGGCTTTAAATAGAGGTTTTTAGCGAATGCTGAGAACCATGTGGCCCGGCTTTATATATAGATCGTTGAGTAATGAACGGGAACCATGTTGTATGTACGTTAAGTTCAAGGTCAAGCTATTTATAATTGAGTATATAAATATAAATATATATATAAATTATATAAATAGATCGATGAGTCGGTGTTTTCTTTTAATTATGCGAATTGAAAGTTTATTGTTGTAAGCAGTTATAGAAAGAGTGTACATGTAGTGAGAGACATTGTTCAGATAGTTATTCTTGGATGATATTGAAGTGTGTGTTCTGTTTACGAATATTGGCAATCCTATGACTTGATTTTTGGCGCGTGAATGTGACCTATATATGATAGTTCTTTGTTTACAAATGTTTCTGATGTTAAAATTGACGGTTCTAGTGGGTTTCTGTTTTACAAGAAGGCGATTTCGTGTCTATAAAGTAAATAATGATTGTATAACCATTTTTGTAGGTCTTTTTCTGTTGTTCAGAATAATTGTGACTCATCCCCCATCCACTCCCATCCCCCAGCTCCCACCCCCCTGGTTTACGGGATCAAGATGCTGAATATAGAAAGTAAGTATAGATTTTTCATCCTGAAAGTACCAAAGGAATTGCCATGTACGTGCTAGGACAATTTTGAAAGATACTGTTGAATTTAAATAGAGCAAATTCATTGTAATGTGGTTAGTGCTATGATAATGTTTAACTTCCAGGTAACTCCTTCATGAAAATTAAATGTTGGCGTAACTGTCCACAAAGTGCAAGGTCTAACACTATCTTCAGCTGCTGTTGATATCAGGAAAACGATATAACAAGGAGGAATGGCTTACATAGCTCTCAGTAGAGTATCTACTTACAAAAATCTACAATGACAATAATGAAAATCAGTTACATTTATGAAATTTTGAGTGCTCTTAACGATCCACTACACTCCTCCTTTTTCGACCATCGATTTAAAAAGAAAAGTATAAAACTAAACAAAATTAACATTCAATTGTGCAAAATTTCATTGAAAGGCATTTTGCCGTTTTGGAATGTTGATACTTTTTTATCGATAAAGGTGCAAAGAGGAGTGTAGTAAATCCTTAAAATGTGAGTAATTATTTTGTATCCTAAACTGAATACATATCAACACATATAGTTCTGTAAATTCTTCATCATAATTCATGTTACTATAGCAACCATCTCTTCCACTATTTTCTAGCTAGTTTTCATTATATTTAAAAGGAAAACTTTTCAATTCTTTTGTTTTCAAATCATTCACTACATTTACTGCAAACTTGTAAATGTTCAGCAAACAAATTTCATCATAAATCCCATTCCATACCAATTCCGGTATACTTCATTTCAAACTGCACTCCTTGTATACAACGCGTTCCACAACTACATGTAATATACAAGCACATCCTTCAACGTTCAATACCCTTTGCCAATAAAAGACAACAATATAGTAGCACTTTAACATTCTTTCTTTGTTTAAAAACAATCCATCACCTGCATGAACTCTTACACCCAACATCTAACTTCTTTTAAATGTCGTCCACATATAACACATCTGTGTTATACTTTTCTTGTTACACGTTTTCTGTCCAAGGGTGCAAAATAATTCTAAAAGCAATGTGAACTAAATAAAATATCACACCAATTCTTATGCTATAATTTATTTCTATTTATTACAGTATTAACAAATGCAAAAAGGACTCAGGACATCACAAGTTCCATTCCAGAGTCTTCAGTTATTGCACTACGTTGATCTGTTTTAACATTACAGCCATCATTTCATGATATAATTGGTATAATAGGTTAGTACTGGTGACCCATTAACGTCTGATAACAATATACCATCATTGTTTAGGATATCTTTGATGTATGGTGCAAAAGACCTTCGGACATGACCAATATGTAAACCAGCTGCATCCTCCAGCTTGAAGTGTCTTTTTTCCCCGATAGCCGTTCCCAATTTATCCTTTAAAATTGAATTCCAAAACTGGAAATCACACTTATTACTAATTCTGAATCACTGGTCCGGAACTTGTTCAAACGCATGCTTCTTAAACACCGTCACGAAAAGAGAATTTAAATTTGTATGCGTACGATCTTGCTTGTCATGATAGAGCATGGTATAACACAATATTACAAATCACCTTTTTTCGTTGTCGGGCCAATAAAGTTTGTTTCTTGCGATGGATCTTAACATCTCCGCGTTGAAAAACTTTAGACGCAAGCGTCTGCAATAGTCTTTGTTGATGCGGCGCTTGACCGAAAGTAAACAATAGATCCAAGGCTTAAGTTCGTAAAAGTTCAGTTGAAATGCTAGTTATTGTGACTAAACGAGTATTTCCACTCGTTGTGCCGAAATATTTCTAACAAGGGCAAGGAAATATAAAAGTTAACCGGAACTGGTTGACAAACTGTATTACAATTGACAAAAAGGTAACGTAAGTGACCATAAAAAACTTAATAAAAATACACGTACAAGTCGAAAGTAAACGGCGGTATAGCCTATCAAACTAACCGAACATTACATAAACACTTAACATTTCTATTAAAACAAATCGAATATCTTTTAGACAAACTGAAGTTCAAATGAAACCCAGAAGAAAAAAGCAGATAGTGTCGTTTAATAATACTCCCACTTTTTATTAGATTACCAACCAAACACGCCTTTTTCAAAATATAATGATACAACGCTGTCAGATCTAAATGATAAATGCTAAACGAATCTGTTTAAACCATAAAAGACGGAGTTCGAAACCAGCAGACTCAATGTAGATGAGCCCGTTCGTAAAGGTTTAGATGTAAATCAACGAACAGGTCACTTAAATCACATGTTTTATTGCAGATAAATCGATTTCACCTATTTCAAGCGTTACGAAAAGTCCGAATATTATTTAGTTACCTCATAGTCATCTTTAACATGTCCTTTCAGCAGCATCACCATATCATCAACATGAAAGCCCTCGTTCTGCGATGGCTCAATTCCCATACAGTCCCGCAAAGTATATTTTTGAAGCAGCGAACTTTCAGTATACTTCTTATACTGCAAATCGTGTAGAATGTTTGTTTTATTCAATTTTAAATGATAAATATACGACACTTACAAAAGACATAAACGGAATCTTGAAACTCTTAACAAGACACAATATTTCATGTTCATCCCATCTGCTGTGTGAGTCTTTGTTAATTATGAATACCGTATAATGGGTTATTTTCGCGATCGAAAATTTTCGCGATTTTGTCGCAATTTTAATTTTCGCGGTGGTAATTTTAGCGAATTTGCGCTCACAGAAGTTAACGCGAAAGTGGATCGGAATTTTTGGCGTTTTTAATTTTAGCGAATTCACGTCGGTCGGGAAAATAGTGAAAATATTATGCTCGCGAAAAAAAACAATTATACGGTAATTTAATGTAATGTCAATTAAATCAGTTTTTTAAATAGGACAAGAGGTTTTGAACCTATTAAACATATTGTCACGATAACACCACTGGCTGTAAAATAAGTACTGGTAAGTCCAGCAAGGTAGCTATACACAGTTAATGGTAATGGTTTTCATTAATGTAAAACCTTTAAGTACTTAATCTGCATTTAAAAGAATCAAGTTGAACATATCCTGTATGACCGTATTATGGGTAAATACGTAATATCGGTAAAATCCGAAATCATCCAAACACAATATCATGCTTATAAATTGTATGACAACTTACGTGTGATTTTTGTTGACATTGGATCGCACCATCTTTCAAACCAAAAACAACCATCTGCAATGTCATTTCTACGGGTAAGTTTGCAAATATTTATCAATAAATGTTTGTAAGAGCTAATTTTACCAATAACTTTTTACATTCCTATCATATATATTCCGTTTTTGTTTGAAATCAAGCTTTTATCAATACTCTGTATGACGACGCGAGTGTCCGTGACGTCAATTTGACCGCGGGTTTTTATCTACTGAGCAAAATTTCCATGTTTTCCCTTAAAAATGTTAAGTCATGGTTATGATCATTTTTAACAAATATTTTTACTGGAAAATGGATTGTACTAAATCAGATTAGTTTTGTAATAAATAGAAAACCAAATTACTTGTTTATGTTTTAAGCTCCCTCTTGCTGGGAAATTCAAGAGGAGGAAGTATGATCCCAAGTTGTCAACTCTGGCCTACACAGAAGTTACTGAGAATGGAACAACTGTCAGCAAGGCAGCCCGAATGTTTGGAGTGCCAGACAGTACATAAAGGGACAGGACACTAGGGCTTCAATCCGTTCCTGATGGTGATGGTGATACGTTTTCTAGCAATCCTGGTCCGTTGCCAATATTCTCTCAAGATAAAGAAAAGCATCTTGTTGATCATGTTATGTTGCATATATTGCCAGTATCGGTTATGGCTACTCCCGACAAGAATTTCTTAACTTAGCATCTGGTTTTGCTAATAGCAGTAAGAAAAAATCTGCAAACAATCCACTTCTGACTCAGTCAATTGATTTTAGAAAAGAAATCGGGAATTAACACTTGCCAAGCCGAAAAAAACTTTCTGTTGTGCGTGTCATGTGTAGATCTGAATCTGTCATGAACAATGATTTTGATGGTCGTGAAAGACTTATGACAACTTATGGGTTGACTGACAAACCTGAAAAGATATGGAACATTGACGAGACAGGTTTGGTAGTGGAGCATAGCCCACAAATGTTCTCTGTCTTAAAGGCACAACCCCTCAAGCAATAACTTCCAACAGAAGTAAGACTGTTTCAATTCTTGCTGCTGGTAATGCTGTTGGAATGCGACTACCTCCCTACTATATCTTACCGGGTAAGCGATGGAATGATGACCTACTCACAGGTACCTGCCCTGGTTCAGCTTGTACTATGACGGAATCTGGCTGGTCTAACTCCCTTGTATTCACGGAGTACCTAGAAAATCACTTCCTGAAATATGTGCCATGTCAAGTTCCACCAGTACTCATTTTATTTGACGGTCATAACCCCGTGATACCCCCGCTGCGAGTATACAGAAATAATGTTCACATCTTTTTAAAATGCGACACAAATTGTGCAATTATGTCATCTATTTATAAAAATCTAAGTATTCGGTGAACAGGAAGTAGGTGAGCAAGGAGCATTAAATCGCTTTACACCATATGGGAATATATGATAAAGCAATAAGGGAAATATCAGGCTGCTGCATGTTTCAGTTGCTAAGAAAACTATAATGGAAACTGTGCATGTATGTTAACTATGTGCACAAATCTAAGTATTCGGTAAACAGGAAGTAGATGAGCAAGGAGCATAAAATCGCTTTACACCATATGGGACTATAGGATAAAGCATTATGCAAAAAATCAGGCTGCTGCATGTTATAGTTGCTTAGAAAACTGCGACAGAAATTGTGCATGTATGTCAACTATGTGTAAAAATCTAAGTATTTGTGAACAGGAAGTAGATGAGCAAGGAGCATAAAATCACTTTACACCATATGGGACTATAGGATAAAGCATTATGCAAAAAATCAGGCTGCTGCATGTTATAGTTGCTTAGAAAACTGCGACGGAAATTGTGCATGTATGTCAACTATGTGTAAAAATCTAAGTATTTGGTGAACAGGAAGTAGGTGAGCAAGGAGCATAAAATCGCTTTACACCATATGGGACTATAGGATAAAGCATTATGCATAATATCAGGCTACTGAATGTTATAGTTGCTTAGAAAACTGTGACGGAAAATTAACATGCCCTTTGGTTGATGTAATGCACCTTTATAGTAACAAAACCTAAAATATTCTAAGTATTTGGTGAACAGGAAGAAGGTGAGCAAGGAGCATAAAATCGCTTTACACCATATGGGACTATAGGATAAAGCAATATGCATAATATCAGGCTGCTGCATGTTATAGTTGCTAAGAAAACTGCGACGGAAAATTAACATGCCTTTTGGTCGATGTAATGCACCTTCATAGTAACAAAATCTAAAAATATGCAGCAAACAGGAAGTAGATGAGCAAGGAGCATGAAATTGCTTTACACCATATGGGACTATAGGATAAAGCAATATGCAAAATATCAGGCTGCTGCATGTTATAGTTGCTGAGAAAACTGCGACGGAAATTTTGTTAAGGACGGACGGACGCACGGACGGACAAGGGTAAAACAGTATACCCCCCTCTTCTTCGAAGCGGGGGTATAAATATGAATCAGAAAAGGAAAACGATGTGTCCAACTTCCTTGACAGTAGGAAAATAACAAAGGTTGTAAACTTTAAGGTTGCTAAGAAAAGGAAGTCACAGCTATCCATTTATGGTAACATAATGTAACCATCCAAGCAGCTACAAATAGTAAGAGTTGCCAAAACCTAGTTTTAACAATAATGAACATAAACACAACAACCAGTCACCAGAACCCAGCACATCTGCTGTGTTTGTAAATAAAGGTAATGACACTGACCACACTGATGTTAGTGTGTCTGATGAGGACCTGTGCTGTGTTTGTGGGAAGTTCACCCCCAGAAGACCTGAATCTGGCTTTCACCATTAAGTTTGTTCACTGGGGGCAGTGTGATAGCTGCAACCACTAGACACACTTTAAATACTGCACTAAAGTCAAGTTTCTGAGGCGTGATTCCCATTTTCTTTGTCCTCATTGTGAAACGTAAAGCAGAAATTGGTGTTAAATAAATGCAGTGTCTTGTATAAAAACAAAACAAAACAGTTAAAATTCCATGATATGTATTGTATTTTCCCCATATAGTTTGGTATTGTATGGAAGTTTCACCAAGT
Source organism: Corbicula japonica (assembly GCA_038501625.1). Lineage (NCBI taxonomy): Eukaryota > Metazoa > Mollusca > Bivalvia > Venerida > Cyrenidae > Corbicula > Corbicula japonica. The sequence goes on along the minus strand of JAZAYU010000506.1, from coordinate 72,763 downwards.
AGATAAAATTGTCTTGTTGGTATGACGTCACTATGATGATCCAAAATTGGGTCACCGGTATAACGTCATTGATAAAAACAATCTGGCGGTCGGATGTCATGTTGTTGTTTTTTAATTTATTTTGTACTGATATAGAGATACTGATTATTCAATTGGACTATGGTGTTGAATAAAGAATGTATGTAGAAATTGTTTTGTTGTATGTTTATGTTTACAACCTGTTTGATTATTGCTTATTTCCTATACGAAATTAAGCGGTACCGATATTACGTATCACCAGGCTATTACATTTGTATGTTCGTCTATGTAAATTACATGTACATGAAATGATACAAAAACAGTTAAGTCTTTATGAAACTAACCTACAACTTAAATTGAGTGATTCGGGCCTAGAAAATAATTGCGAAATCAAATAAAAACTTTTACACGTGCTCAAGAAAATACAGTTTACCAACGGAAAGAACACAAGTCTACCAGTAAGGGGTTTATCAATCGTAAATTCTAATATAATGAAATTGGGATTTAAACCCTATATATATCAAAGAAACAAAGTCCTTGTTGAGAAAAAAAAAATGGTCTGTTTAGATATAACATGACAAGAATTAAATAATAAAAAAAGACAACGACATGTTACAGTTTGCAAGCTTAATATTTATTAAATATGGATGAAAAATCATACATTGGTCGTAAAGCTCTTCTGTGATGAGCCGGTTGCTGCTCTGTCTACTTTCCTCCCTTTTCCAATACTCAGTACCGCATTTATATACGAGGATTTTCCAGCACCAACAGGTCCAACTAACAGCAATGAAGGTTTCTTTGGCGGATTGAGTCGTTTGATGTCGCTTATCAATTCTTGTTCAAGCTTTAATATTTAATAGAAAGGAGATTTGTCTCAGTTAGCAGAATTGGAAATATCAACTGTGCACGACATTGATAAGAGATGTCAAATCATAGTTATTGTTTCTAAATGTAATTAGAAGTTATAAACTCAGATCGTTTAAAATATAATAAATGGAAAACTTTACTTTTACGCAATAATAAAAATATTTGTTTGATTTTGAACTGCATGCACTGTGAAATAACCAGTTGAAATAGCAAGAGCCTTAACGGTAGAAATGAGTGCATTTAGCTTCTGATTGTTGACACACTTGATTGCAAAGCATGCAAATTAAACTTTAGTATCATCTTTTTACTAAAGACCAACATATACCATACAATGGTATAATATATACGGTTTGATATCCTCGAACCCACCGAAACTACTTTCGTATCGTTTTAGAAATTTCACAGGCATTACTAAGCAAAGTTGCAGTTTACACCAAACACACGTTTATTTGAATAGCTTAAAGTCCGTCCTCACATCCAGTTAGTTTGCCTATCTGGAGAAAGTAGACCCTAACTGCCCGTTTGGTATTGTTTAACGCTAATATAGGCAATTGAGTTAAAAACCACAGACCATCCTCATACTAGCTTAATAACTTCACCTGATGAACCCAGCGGTGATAGGCATTAGCCAACAATTTTAACCACTAAGCCACGAATGCCCCCTTCAATTAAGCACACGCTTTAAAAGAAAAACGACAAAACAACTAACTGATTCAAAACTTCAAATAAGTACACTCTTTACCAGTACGCTCCAGTTTGAAGGTTCTCTCCATGGATTGTCCGTCAGAGGTTTAGGAGGTGGCGGTTCTATATAAAAAAATAGATTTTTCTCGTTAAAAGTAGTAGTGAACACATTCAGTTCACTAAAACTGGGTTTGCCTGGTTACAAAAACTGTGCAAAGCTATAGGCTGTTGGATATTCAATTTACGCGTGCAGAGATTAATAAATAGTGCATGGTCATGAATTCTACATCTTCATAAACATATTAAAAGGAGGTTTCAAATGAACCGCGAAAAAAATATTTGTGGATGACTTGATACGGAAAATATTTATGTAATGCACGGTTAATCTCAATTTTAAGCAAGTATCGATATGGTGTAATTGTCTTGCAAACTGAACTTAAGTACATGTACGATTTGTGGTGAAAGACACACTTCACAAGTACGTGGTTACAACCATTGAAAACAAAACAAGTAAAAGACCTTATAAAGAAATAAGAAATAATTTACTTTCCTCTTCAGATAAGATACAAAAACTTCAACATGGAGAGGACAATCTTAACCATAAAGACCCGAGTCAGACGCTACATATGTTTCGAACATAGGCGGAATCTTATGTTTTCCTGAGTTACCAGATACCGCGTATAACATGTCAGAGAAAAAAAATAAATGAATTTGCATGAGATCATATCGTTTTAAGGACACTGGTTAAAAGGATATGCTACGAGCCACCTATTTTGTACGAAACCCAAAGCAAGTATAACCAAATACAAAGCAAAACAATTTAAAACCTGCCGATCTTCCCTCTGTCAAAACGAGTCGGCAATACTTTATTTTTCGCGTTCGAAGATTTCAAAAGGCCTTTTTCATCTATCTTACAAAACGTTTTTAGTACATCAGCCGATCAAACATACTCCGTTAAAGTGTTTAACGTGTATCAACACATTGGATGTCTACAGAAACGTGATTTAAATGACGAAGTCATCAACAGAAAAAAAGTGTTATCAAAGTGAACTGCAGTTAGTATTGATTGGATATTTGGGCCAGGTTAAGTTAGCAGTTGTTATATCTTTTATATCTTTAAAATGAACAATTGCCACATGAATTTCGCAATAAAAGTTCATTTAACAATCTTAAAAACTCATTTCAGAAATAGTCACACGTAGAAAATATAGCCTTCCCACTGGAGAAAATAGAGCATTTGTTTATCAAATGATCAATTTTAAACACCACAAACAATTAACGAAAAAGAGAACCCGAGGAGTTACCGCCTTGGAATGGTCAGTGGCAACACAACCAGGTTTAAACCAACCTCAAACTTGCCCCAACAGGTTCTCAAATAACAAACAAGTACAAGTTGCCTTGGTTCATTGGTTTACTCCAACCCACCTATCAACTTGAAAATGCAATAGATACATTTCTTACATGGTATGCTTCTCGAACGACACTACGACGCGATCATTGCATATGCAACGCTTGTAACCAGCATTACCGGTGTTAATGTAGGAGATTTTGGGGGTTAGGTATGTAAATCTCAGTTTTTGCTAGATTTCTCAATAATACTCATGACAAACAATTAGGTCTTTACGGCTATGAAGTCATAAGACTTCATGCTGTTAGTATTCTCTTTGTCGGGAATACGGTAGTTGGCTCAATTAAAATAGACCGGTCTGGGCTGAAAAAGTTGTAAAATTTTCTAATTCATAAATACAGGTGCAGTTTAAAATCACTATTGCAACAAGGTATCTCACAGCCGGTTTTTATGGAGAGTTAATTTACAAACTTAAGAAGATAAAAGGCAATGTTAATTTCTTCCAGTTATTCGTAAAAACCATCTGTAATTTTAATAAGAAAGGTCACCAACATGACATTTTACAGCGCTCTGCAGGCCTGGTGATTAACCCGTCTACAGTTGATCATTATGCTTACCTCTCTGGTTGCACGACGGTAGCAGGGGTTTAAGAGTTTATGTAGGTTTATGGGGAAATCTATTCTTAAAAGAACCTCGAAGCTCGATTCGTTTCTTTTTTCCCTGTCATCGTGTTCTTGCTGATTTTATTCCAGGTGCTCTGGTCTCGGTAAGAACATAAGGAACCTACCCTTGGCTTTACAATACTATTAGCTTCTTATTTTTTATATGTTTGTGTGCTTTTGAATGCAACATTGTTAAGCCGATGGGTGGGTTGGAGTTATTTCACCAAGACAACTTGTCCTTGTTTTGTGATACGAGAACCTGTTGGGGCAAGTGTAAGGTTGGTGCACCCTAGAACTTGTTTTAAACCCCCAAACCCTCAGTGGCAATTTGTTTTGCCAAATTTGTTTTGCCATTGTTCGCTCCAAGGCGGTATCCTCAAAGGGTCTCTCCTTCGTTTGTGGCGTCCTATTTGAATTAACATAAACATGCTCTCTCTCTCTCTGTCTGTCTGTCTGTCTGTCTGTCTCTCTCTCTCTCTCTCTCTCTCTCTCTCTCTTCTTTTCGCTGGCTTCGTAGGGAGGCTGTGTTTTATGAGTGTGGCGATTCCTGATATGCATATATTACTTTTCTATTTAATACTTTTCTTGAGCTTAATTGTCTAGAGAAGAATTATTACTGCAGAAAAAATGCACTGGAGGACAACGCAGTGTAAAATTTGAGTGTGTTTTATCTGTAGTTTGCTTGCTTCTTGCAAAACAAATGAGAGGACACGCACCTTACACCGGGACTCGAATTTTTTCTACGCTGCGTATCATAGTATCATGGCATTTATGCAATGCGGGTTTTAAATAGAATCTACTTTGGCTGTCGAAATATTTAACTGTTTCGCCACACATAATGAGACATTAGTTTGTTTTGTTGTTTTACTTTGCAAAACTGAGTTTGATACACATAAAATTCTGCCATCAACAATCAGGACATAATACAGATGTGGTTCAGTGAAGTTGCTTTAACTCCTTTTGGGTGCAGAAATATATAATTCTCATGTGGATTTTGGCAAGAATGTTGGTGTTATCATAAACAAGGGGTCTAACCTAAAGTAAGAAGATCGATGCTTTAAGGCGGCCATTTCATGGAGAGTGGTGTCAATTGGTGATAAAACAGCATTGTTTTGTTTACATCGACCACTAATTCAGTAAAGTAAGTACATTTTCTTGTATTATAGGTATTGTGTATGAGATAACCACCTAGCCGCTTGTTTCAGACATCTGCTTCTGGTCCATTTTTGTCTGTCCATGCAGTGGTTGAAGCGTGAAAGAAGGGATAGCGGCATAGGGGTCCAAACTCTGCAATGTCTGCAGACTGATTTTGGGAGCTTTAGAGAATTAGATTTCGCCTTGCTGTGTTTGCGGGGTGCGGCATACATTATTTAACACTTTAGAACGTTTCCTGTGCTAATAGGAGCCTCTGTGTTCATTTTTTTACATTTAAGACGATTTCATGGAGAACTGTCTCACTTTAGGACAATTTCATGGAGAGCTATAAATTTTGAAGAGGTTAGACACTGATTAGTTTATAATGAACAGAAGTATATCTTTAATTTTTATTGTAATTGTACCATTTATTGAACATGATTATATTGGCAAGTCAAGAACTGCACCCATTAACTCACGGTGACGAATCAGGACGGTGCCTTGTTGTGCGAATTGCGTTTCGTGTTGCCTTGTTGTCCCGTACAACGGTGCCAAGTAAGCTTTTTATCAAAAGTGTATGTAACATTTATTGCAAACTCATCAATATCTGTTTACCATCGTTACTTTGATTTAAAAGAAAAATGTGACGGAACATGTTTTCGTTTTCTTTACCGGTTTCAAGTTCAAAAGAAATCAGGATAATACGGATTGTTTCAGAAAAGCTTGTTTTTTGTCGATGTGTATAGACCCACTGGTAAAAAATTTAGTTGTGAGTAATTAACAAGGGAAATTTTAACGATTTTTACACACTGGACCCGTCCATTTCATTTCCGGTGGTTCAGTAGTGTAAAGCAGTCTTGACATCGGCACATGAAAACGCAATATTAATGTGGAATATCAATTTAAAAGTGTTTTAATTTTTTTTATAAAAGAACGGTCCCTGTTGATACATGGCACCGGTTCCTTATTGTGCGAAAACCGTTTACAGTATTATTGTTAAAATGTGGATTTTGAGGCTGTACTGAATTTCCTTCTACATCTCTTTCTTGTGTTCGCTTTTAGGCAAAACTGTACATCATTTTACAAAGAAACAGTCACCTCGGTTGCAAGATTCACACTAGTAAGTTTTAACTAAAAAAACAAACAAACAGAAAACGTGTGAACTACAAAAAGGTGCCATGTGCTTCTTTAGATAAGGACCTTTTAAACAGCGAATCTCATTTCTGAAGTGCGTATTAAGTCAGAACGAGGTAAACTGGTAACTGGCGATTGGATTAACACATTTCAGGTGCATAAAACGTAATCCGGTTTAATTCAGTTTGATCGATAATGTGTTAATACAAAAATAAAAAATAAAAAAACAACATAAATATCAATTTTTACCATGGAGAAAACTGATACTCCGATGGATTGGTTGACCGTTTTAGTTGTTTAATTTGACTAGAAAAAACGATACAATATTAAAGTTAGAATCTTTTTGCTGGGTTAAAATATTTAAAGGGAGTAAATCATTTTTTTAAAATTTCACTGGAGAACTTCGATCGCCCCCGTCGAGTTCTATTCTGTTCATTTTGAAAGCTGCATAATAATAATAATAATGCCTTGATTTTGATTATGAATGATAGTGCCTCTAGCTGGGAGCAAACCTACCAAATAAACAGCTTAACGCTGTCTACGGTGGAATACTGAACTCAAACCCCGTCTCCATAGGGTCTCCAAAAAGTTTAGAATTGTTTAAATATATGTCTCATGTGTCACATATAAAAACACCTTTTCTCACAATTCGGATAATTTATTTTTCTTATGTTGTCATCTTTCATATGTTACAAATAAAAATTAATCAAAACTACGAAAAAATAAATTTCACAACGCCAATCCGCATTATGTGCGCTCAAACCAACTAAAGCATTAGATAGGTTTTAGATTTTACTTGTACCAGTCCAATGGATTTCATCACCTGTACCTGTACTCTGCTGGATACGAAATGGTCGAGCTTATTTAAAAAACAACAACAACTCATAGCCACAGTTTACTGCCTTGTAACCCGCTGGTGTCACACATAATAATCGTGGGCAGATTAAGCTGCAGTCGTATTTTTATGTGATGCTTATATTGTAAAATGTTCATTATTTGTTGCGAATAAAAATGAAATTACGCGGTTCAAAGCCTAGAAACTATTTCAAAGCGATATCAGATCTCATGACACTTTAGGAATAACCGTATTTATGCTTATAATGAAATATGTGTACCACTGAACTGCCCCTTTTTGGTGTCCGAGCCGTGTGAGGGGGGAGGGGCACGTGCCCCCGCTGAATTTGCCCCTGAACTTTTTCTTCCATATAAATATTTGAAAATCAGAATGATTATTTTTGGCGTTACCGAACCAGGTAACAATATATCGAAGAAAACAGTTATCTCGTTTTTAAGGCACATAGGCCACCGTTGTCTGAAAATCAATGAAACAGCTTCTGCATCAACAGGCACCGTTTCTGAGAAAAAACAAGCGTTGGTCTTTCTGAATGAATAAACCAGTGTTAAATGCACCAACCACTAATTTTCGCTAACTTGCAGACAAAATACTGACTCAAATTATATCCTAACTTCTCCAAATCATAAAATCTATAACATTAACCGTAAACATCGACAATTCCGGCGAGACCCAATGCATTTTTGTTAAGTAGTGACTATCTGTTTTGTATTTTACAAGACTACCAAGAAATTTATTGACCTAAAATGACAGGTGCAGCAACAATTAACATCGTTGAAGTTCCGTGACATTGAGATTTTTTCTACTTACATTGTGTAAATTGGAGTTTTTTGTACCGAAAATGATAACATTGTAAGATAGGAACGCCGAGGTTCCGTTGTAAGGGACAACAAGGCAACACGAAACGCAATTCGCACATCCTGATTCGTCATTGTGTAACTGCAATGAGCACAATTATGACCATTATATCATTGCATGTTAGGTATCCATGACTGTACTATACTTTAGTGCTTAAAACGGATTACGCGACACAATTTCACCTTAAGACATTCCATTTAAACGTATGCACCAGTCGAAAAGTCATATGAATCCACTCTCCCAACCCCACCCCCTTGCCGGATGTACGGGCGGGAAAAGCCATGTTTAAGAATTCGGACTGCGAGGCAAGTGTGATGGTTTTGATTTTGCGCAAAAGTGTCCTTGATTTTTATTTAAAGGTAATTTTACCATCAGGCTGTTCCCACAGGGTGGGTATTTTACAAGGTATCTGCTTGAATCAAAAGCAAAGTGTCTGCTAGTCTTCAGGGTTACGATCCCCTGCCTTTAATACCATCTTCAGATATAATCAAGTTCTGATTAAAATCAATTTAATCAGATATATTTTAGTAGGTGCACTTAATCCCTACTGTTCTTTTTCTCATGTTTGGAACTAGACCTAAAAAATGAAAACAAGAGTTGGTGTTAAATCCATTTACAATGGCTTTCTTATGTAAGTCTCCATGAAATTGTCGTAAAGTAAGGCGGTTCTCCATGAAATTGTCCTAAAGTGAGACAGTTCTCCATGAAATCGTCTTAAATGTAAAAAAAATGAACACAGAGGCTCCTATTAGCACAGGAAAACGTTCTAAAGTGTTAAATAATGTATGCCGCACCCCGCAAACACAGCAAGGCGAAATCTAATTCTCTAAAGCTCCCAAAATCAGTCTGCAGACATTGCAGAGTTTGGACCCCTATGCCGCTATCCCTTCTTTCACGCTTCAACCACTGCATGGACAGACAAAAATGGACCAGAAGCAGATGTCTGAAACAAGCGGCTAGGTGGTTATCTCATACACAATACCTATAATACAAGAAAATGTACTTAATTTACTGAATTAGTGGTCGATGTAAACAAAACAATGCTGTTTTATCACCAATTAACACCACTCTCCATGAAATGGCCGTCTTAAAGCATCGATCTTCTTACTTTAGGTTAGACCCCTTGATAAAACTACCCTAAGACTGCCCAAATTAAACCTCTTTTTTGTAAATCTTGAATCCGACCCTGAACAAGGCTTTCATAGTATTGCATGCAATACAAAAGTTCCTTAACGGTGAAAACCCCAATCAAAAAGCTGTGCATGATAGTTAATGTTTACACCAAGTAACTATCTTGACATTTGACCTGTGGTTAAAAACGAAATACGAGAAATATCCACGACCTTATATTTTTCAGCAAATGTCTAAGGTCATGCTGGTGTCTTTCGCGAAAAAATCTTGACTTATTTACTACTTACCATGCTAAGTTTCAAGCTATAGAAGTATTTATTCGTAATAATATATAATAATAGTACTAATAATATGATTTTCTTGAAAGTCACCTGCCCTAAGACCTCTGGTGAAAAAGGTCCTGCATAATTTTACATTGCCATTAAGTGTAGAACACGTCTCGATATATCTCAATTTATTGAAGTATTTAAAAGTTTTTTTTCTGTTTTAAAAACAAACTAAATACTAAAGTTTTACTTTATATTTTTGTAAAAATGGTGTAAATAAAGAGCCGTGCATAACTCCTACACAGCCTTTTCAATTTATTGAATTATTTAGTTTTCCTCTATTTTTATAAAAAAAACTTAACACTTGAGTAACTCTAGAAGTATTCGAGATTTTTTCCCGGAAGTTATTTTGTATATAACGCAGTCATAATTTTAACTAGACCTTAAGAGCTTAAGAACAATACGTTTAAACAGGAAATTCACATATGCACTCAAGCCTTTCCATGTTTACGAATAATTCAGCAACCCTATTTATCCTGGACACACAGAACACTAGAAATTATAAAGTCTCATGACTTGACAGCCGTATGGGCTTTACGGTTTGGGTATGATTTAGAAATCTAGAAACATATCTAAGATTATCTTACTTTGCCTCACAAAATCTCCTACATTAACACCGGTTATTCCGGCTACAATCGTTTCATATGCCTTGAACGCGGCATATTGCCGTTCGCGAACATACCAGGTAAACCAGGGTGATAGATGAAAAGGGAACTTTGAAAACTACCGAACACGACAAATATGAAAATATTGCAATATGCAAACTCCGATTGATTGAGCTTGTTTACGGGCAGTAATGTAAATGATTATGACAGCCCACGTCGCCTTGTCCCGGTTTATGGGGAAATCTGGTAAAAGAACCTAGACGCTCGATCTGTTCATTTGATTTCTATCATCGTGTTCTTGCTGATTTGCCTCCAGGGGCTCTGGTCTCGATTAGGTTATTGAGTACCAGCATTTTTACTTACAATGCTAAGTTTCTTATATTTTATATATTTGTGTGCTTTTGCATGCAACATTGTCAAGTTGATGGTTGGGTTGGAGGTATTTCACAAAAACAAATTGTTTGTTCATATGAAAACCTGTTGGTTCAAGTTCGGGGTTGGTGCATCACTGACCGTTCCAAGGCGGTAACCCCTAGGGTTATCACTTTCGTTAATTTTTTTGGCGTCTTCGTTTAATAATTAAATAGATTAAAGGGAAATTTTGAAAGCTACTGTACACGACTATGAAAATATTGCATTCTCGGTTTGTAAAGCAAATGAACATAAACATAAAGAAGCTAATGACAGTTTTAAGCATAAAACAAGTCTCAAATCTCAAGCATTTGATTGGCTGAAATTGTGACTAGTCAATCAGATGCTTGAGATTTGAGACTTGTTTCAATGATTAGTTTTATAACCTTGGGCACCGGAGTATATCAGCAAGAACACGATGACAGGAGTAAAAGAAACAAAGAGGTTGCGGCGGTGATATAGAGTTTGAGAAGGTACATAATCATGTAGTAATGATATTTTTTATAAACAAATTTAACAGTCAAATTTTAATATTTTCAAAATTGTTATAATAATTTGTAAAGCATTTATCGAAAAGCTTTAGCTTAAGAACATATTAATGGGGCGACTTATGCCTAGTTTCAATTTTTGCTTGTTTCTACTCCATCCAGGATGACGAATTGTATACAGTTTGTCAACGAGTCCCGGTTAATCTGTTGTGGAAAAATATTTATAAAACATTAATCTGGTTTGGGTTTTTTTTTGGTTTTATAGTGTGCAAGATGTCTTACCAAAATATGTTGCAATGATTTGAGTCGTGTTTACTTTCACGAATGAAGCAATTATTGATAAATCATGTAATCACTTATTAACAGAACATCACCTATTATCATGTAGAGCTGGCCATGGTGGGTTGCTAGATACTGGTAATCGAGTAATTTCTAAGAACACTTAACCATCTTTCTCTGAAGTAGCATTATTTTTTCACTCGTTATACTTAAATATGGACAGGGAATAAAACAAGTATACCGGTATTGGTTGACAAGCATACATAAACAAAAACGAAAGGTAAAAATCTCCCTTGTACATCATTTTAAGCCTCACTGATTCCGATTTTCTCTGAAAAAAATATCATAGCCTTGACTACTGCAATTAAATAAATAAATAAAATATATTTTATAAAAAAAATACAACATATAAACGATATACTTACGTGGTTGAGAGTTTCCCATTTCAATGAAGTTGTGGTCTGTTTGAAATTATGTGTTTCTATTTTTAAAACAGAAACTCCGATAAATGTTATAACAGCTTTTCTGAAAATCATTGCGCAGAACAAATATGTTAAAGGTGCTTGACTTAAAAGAAAACAAGAACCATAGTGGTATCAAAGTTGAGCTCTTTTTTATCTTACACGAATGCTAACTTGTCACAACATGACATAATATACCTACGTAAATGAGTACGAAAGTTTATCAGTTCGACCCTTGTAGTTTTAGTTTAAGGAGTCAATGTTTGGGATCTGACACCTTATATTACGGTGTTTTGAGTCCAAAAAATATTGTACCAGAGGTAAGATCAATTCTATTTCTCAGTTTATAGGCATCGTTGCTCTCATGTATTCACATTCAAATTTTTAGCAGTAGAGACAAAAAATGACTATTAAAACCAACTGAAAATGCGCGCGCCTATTGTACCGCCTATATAAAATATTTGCTCAAAAGTGTACGGGGTATAGTGAGCAATTGTACTGAGTTTAAAGTATAAAAATGAGCAATGAACTTGATATGATGCCATAAATTTTTTCGTTATTTTTATAGTCATCATCATTATCGTCACCATAATCATTAACATCATTAATGTTATCATTTAGTTTTTCAGACAGACTTGGAGCATGCGGAAAATGAGATGTCAGAGAAGGAGTAAAGATTGTATGTGTTACGAATGTACTATGTAGGTAGGAATATATACAAGTATAAGCAAATCATTACACTTAACTATTCTGTCAAGATGGGAAATTAGCAACAATTATAATACTAACCTTCATTCAGTTATGCTTATAATTTGATATTATTAAGTTATATACAAGTCGTTGGTCATGTAGTTACACAAAAGACACAAACACTTCCTTTCCAAGATATTGATATAAAGAATAAATATGTACATTAAAAATAATCAAAATTCAAAAAAAATGGCTTTCTTATGGCCAATGAACTTACTTTGAATAAATCATATTTCGTATGCATTAATTATTAATGGGAAGACATCGCTATAGTTCTGTAAAAGTACTATAGAAAAAAAATTCAAAAAATGCATATTATTTTATTTAATTCACTGGCACACTAAGCGATATCCATTTCGAGAGTACCATTAGATAATAAAATAAAAATGGGGATATAGGAGTGTATTTGTCATATTTTACGTGCCAAGTAGAGAAACGTTTATCGAAAACAAGATCTTATTATCAAAACAGTTACTTTGTTTTATATTAAAGACTTTAATAAAATCATGTTTTAATTATCATAATTTAAATGATATCTAGTCAAAAAGTATCAGAAACCGTCTCAAACGCGCCTAGTCTACTTGGTTTAGTTGTACTCTGTACAGTAAGCTTCAAAGTACTCGGTAAACACAGTACATTAAAGTAATACGCCAAGTACACTAGGCGCGTGTTCTTAAGTCGTTGTAGAGGTCATTTTTTATCTATCTTGCTAAAAGTTTGAATGTGAGTACATGAGGGCGAGTATAAGAAAACTGCCGATTCAGAATTTTTATTTTTGGACGAAACAAATAATGTAACTAGATTTTTGTAGATGTGCAACAATTTTTTCGGTAAACAACGGTAAATTTTTGATAATTTGGTAGATACTTTTATGTATTCTTGCCTAATAAAGGGAAACACAAAACCAAACCCAGACCTTTTCTTAGCTCTGGTAACTGTTTACAATTTTGTTGGGACTCAAAACGCCGTTATATCCGGTGTCCGTTCCCATACCGTGAATATTATATGCTGGAAACAACATTCTCACTTACAAGACAGAAAAATCTCTATTTTTAGCCATGTGAGATTTCCTTAATTTTCTCACTTACTAGACAGAAAAATCTCTATTTTTAGCCGTGTCAGATTTCCTTATCTCGCATGGCCTTATCTAACACTCCGCGTGCTCGCGTACTTTCATTATTGATTTAGACTACGTCAAGATGCTTATTTCTACGTCATAAATTTGTAAAGTGACGTAATTAAACGAATGTTTACTTTTTCAAATAGAGCAATCTGTTGATTTTGTTTGATCAGGATTTTGTTCAAAAATCATTTGGAAAGGATACACTCGGAGGTTGCTAAATTCCTAACGCTGGAACTTGGAAGTGTTTATCGTGGTATGAGTCTGAAATTGCTACTTTTTAAAGTGTTTCATTCTTATACCGCTGTTGCGAGCTTCGTTAAACATCAGGATCTATGAATAAAGTGAATGGAAAATAAAATAGGAAATATACTGCTGTTAAATCGGGATATTTCAACTGGTATGTACAATTCATTTTTTTAAAATTTCAAATTGTGACGAAATCACGGATAACCTTACAAATCGCAGATCTGTTATCCGTTTTCAACGAATGAACCAGCTGTTTTCATGCAATGAAAAAACGATTCTTTTCATTTCTTTTATTTGTAACGATATTGTTGAAGGCCTCCATGTTAGGGGTGTTTAACTTTGACAGGACTGTGTATTCGTGGCTGATTTACCATTCCTACTGGAAGTTACGCGAAAGAAATAGTTCTCTAAAATTCTTGCGTTTTTTTTTATTTTTGAAGAATTTTGTTTGAATCTTTAAGAAGTAAGTGAGAAAAATAATCAATCATTGGTATTCGGCGAAGATCGCGGTATCCCAACCCTCGGGCAATGCTTTCCAGACGGAAACTCGGCACAGCCTCGTTTCCGTCTGGAAAGCATTACCCTCGGGTTGAGATACCATGATCTTCGCCGAATACCAATGATAGATTCTCTTTATCTCGCATGGCCTTATTTAACTCTCCGCGTGCTCGCGTACTTTCGTATTATTGCGCACCACATTAATTGAGCACTTTCATTATTGATTTAGACTACGCCATGATACTTTGTCTACGTCATTTAAATTTGTAAAGTGACGTAATTAAGGTAAGACCTGTGTAATGGGCACTATTAAGAATCCAACATCTGATTATATTTTCATCAACTGCTTCATACCACTGACTTCACCGTGTAGTTTTTGAGATTTTTAGCTTTTTTTATTTAAAAAAGTGAGAAAAAACGTGAAAGTATCCAAATTCTTTAATCGGTGACAAATTTTTTTGTTATTGATAAATTCAACCTTAATTTTTTACAGTGTATAAAAAATATGTGATATTTTACTAAACCAATTTAAGATATAATATATAAATACATAATATATCTTAAAATGACATTTTTTGAGCAAATAAATTTTTTAAATGCATTTTTTTATATTTCACGAGACTAAATTAATGAAAATTGTGCAAAATCCTGATTGGTGCAATATACCAAACTTTACTATTTTTTAACTATATACCTTAAACAAAATTTAAACAAAATTTCAGAGAATTTTACCGTCCAGTTTTAGAAATTTTCAAATTGATGACTTGAATAAACACTATTCTGATAGCGAAAACCCCTTTAATCTTGATTATTTTGCTTATTTTAGTTTAAATCATGAGAATTTTTTATTCAATGACAGAATTACACAGGAAAAAAAGAAATATGCCAATTATTTAAGCTCTAGGCTTACAAAAAAAAAATAGCTTCCAGTAGGATTTGAACCCTTGTCCTCTTGCAACTGTAAGGGGAAGTAACCACTGCGGGGAGTTTAGCTAATTTACTACTATAGTTACCTCCCTTGGATACTCTTCTGGATAAAGGTATTCATTACACAGGTCTTACCTTAAACGAATGTTTACTTTTTCAAACAGAGCAATCTGTTGACTTTATCAAGATTTTGTTCAAAAATCATTTGGAAAGTATACACTCGGAGGTTGCTTAATTCTTAACGCTGGAACTTGGAAGTGTTTATCGTGGTATGAGTCTGAAATTGCTACTTTTTAAATTGTTTCATTCTTATACCGCTGTTGCGAGCTTCGTTAAACACCAGGATCTATGAAGAGAGTGAATGAAAAATAAAATAGGAAATATACTGCTGTTTAATCGGGATATTTCAACTGGTATGTACATTTCAATTTTTTGAATTTTGAACTGTGACGAAATCACGGATAACCTTAAAAATCGCAGATTCGTTATCCGTTTTCAACGGATGAACCAGCTGTCATCATGCCAGGAAAAAAAAACGATTCTTTTCCTTTCTTTTATTTGTAACGATTTTGTTGAAGGCCTACATGTTAGGGGTGTTAAACTTTGACAGGGCTGTTTATTCGTGGCTGATTTACCGTTCCTACTGGAAGTTACCCGAAAGAAATAGTTCTCTAAAAAAGATTTTTTATTTTAAAGAATTTTGTTTGAATCTTTGAGAAGTAAGTGAGAAAAATAATCAATCATTGGTATTCGGCGAAGATCTTGGTATCCCAACCCTCGGGCAATGCTTTCCAGACGGAAACTCGGCGCAGCCTCGTTTCAGTCTGGAAAGCATTACCCTCGGATTGAGATACCTTGATCTTCGCCGAATACCAATCATTATGATAGATTCTCTTTTTAAAGAGCTTCACGTTATAAAATCTATAATGGCCCTTTAAAACGTGCTATCATTACTGAAAATTATTGATTATTGGTTTGCTCGTCTTTAGTTTCGCCGAAATTGAAACTAGAAATTACAAGAAAGACATTGGGGAAACCAATGATAAACTCTATGGTCTACTTGAGTTTGGACAGGTAATAGTGTTGTTTTTAGATAACATATAGATAACACTATTCAAAGAGCTAAATTGTTCAAATAAAATAACTTCAAAGATAGATAAACAAGATTATTGGAACGTGAACGATTTACTGGGGGAAATTTCCCAATCTAGCTAGTCAGTCAATGATGTACATAATGACATGATTGTCAATGCTGATTTTACCTGGTAAGTTAAAACTTTCTTATAAAACAAGTTGGTACATAATTATACGTTTTATCATTTTAAATAAACGCATTCTTTAGTTTCGTTATTACACTCGGCAAGAATATTTGTTTTAAGAATGTTTAATAATATTAATAACAAAAATAGCATGAAATATCACAGACACTTGTTTAGGGGTCATTTGCTGGCCCTATATGCCTATAGAGCTATATAGGCCTATATACAGGCTTACAGGTCTCTAGATCCAAAAGTGGGCAATTTCAGGAAATAAACAGATGATCTATAGCATGAGATACAACTACAATCACTTAGAACACAAAATATCCCAGTTTGAAAAAAATACCCGTTCAACAATAATTAACCATATATTTAAATATTTAAATAAATATTTTATGTCGATGTCACAAAATACAGTCGACAAAATTGCGACAGCCAAAAATTTGTTGCGACAGGTAAAATTTTGGTGTTTACCTGTCGCAATGTCCTGAGAAGGGAAAAAAGTTTTCGCGTAGAATGCCTTTATGCAAGATGCTATACAGTCAAACTGTCTTTAGCAGCCACCCAAGGGAGTAACAAAAAGTGGCTGCTATGGACAGGTGGCTGTTAAAGACAGTAAAAAATAGAACAAAATGGCAGGTTAAGTCATATTCAAACTTGCTGTTTAAGACAAGTGGTTGCTATTCGCATGTGGCTGCTAAGACAGGTTTCACTGTATACATTGTACTTGTGTCTCCTTTTAAGTTAGGTAAAAAGATTGTTAAATTTTAAAGAAAATAGAACTTCCGTAAAACACTGGCAACATTCGGGTTGAAATTCGAACCACAAGTTTTAAAGGGAGATGTGCAGGGTCGGGCAGGTGTACTTGGTAAAATCGTAAACAGATCGATCTATGTAACACTTACGTGTACTTTTCACTAAACTCTACATTTCAGACTATCCAGGAGTAAGTTTTCGGTTAATTTTACCATTTTACCGGACCTGAAAACAATCCGCTAAAGAAATCCCTATACAAAAATACATTATTTAGCGATCATGGGAATGTCACGTTTAGGGCGCAGGGTACAGTTTCCGATGCGGCTTTCGGAGTCTGGGACTGCGCGCGAACTCTTGTTTACTGAAAATACAAAATTTGTACTGCTAAAATTGTGTTGTTGTATTTTCTATGTT
Source organism: Corbicula japonica (assembly GCA_038501625.1). NCBI lineage: Eukaryota > Metazoa > Mollusca > Bivalvia > Venerida > Cyrenidae > Corbicula > Corbicula japonica. The sequence goes on along the minus strand of JAZAYU010000506.1, from coordinate 55,531 downwards.
GGAGGGGGGGGGGGGGTGGTATCATGTAAACAACAAGCAACTGGTCTACAGTAATTATCCTTCAGGATTTAATAAGACCTATAAGCTCACCCCTACTTCTGTTTTTCCAGTGCAAATTTGGCTAACATCCTACATATCTGAAAGCCTGCAAACTATTTCCTGCAGGAACTTTTGAAATAAAACCCCTTTTCTGTTAATATTTAATATGTGCCCAATGCCCCAAGCAGATGGAAAGTGTCTCCCATCCAGCTTGATTTTTCAGCATTTGTCATTGAAATACCTCACCGTCAAATTAATCTCAGATTAAGCCGAGCAGACTGTGTTTTCATCCGGTTACTAATCAACTCAGAACATACAAAGCTACCATACATGCATTTTAGCCACCATGATCAAATTTCTTATTGCACAAACTATACATAATTTAAAAAGAATCTCACATTTTAAATTTAAACAATCATTTTAATGCATTTATTTCTAGGGTACCCCCAAATATTTAAAAAATCGACCGGGACCAAAGTGCGAAACTGTACCCTGCCCACTTACTATTCGTGGTGGCCCAGACATTTTGAAACAAATGGCGACGTCGATAGTCGGCGAGGTACAGGTTATAGACCACTAAATATTGGTGATCAGGGCTCTAAATAATTTTGTGCGGACTAGTTACAGGAAGTCAAGCCTGATTGGTAGAAAATGAAAATAAATATTTTTAAAAGAAAATTATTTTGAGAAAATATAATGATTTTGTAGTAATTTGAATACAAATAATATGAAATTGATAATGAAAAGAAAAAGAGAAATTCAACTTTAAAAATAGCTATCATTTTTGACAGAATGTAAACAAAAGTTCCGCAGAGACTGGGGTGATACACTTCTGGCTAAAATGCCGAAAAAGTTTATCGGTCATGCTATGGTGGAATTGGTATTTTATGGTGTGTCTAGGTTGGTTCTCTTGAGAATTGTATGATTTTAAGGGCTTGACCCAATAGTAAATTCAGAAATTGATGAAAGGTTATAATGGAAATCTATGGAAATTGAATTAGTAGTGTATAACCTAAATATGAAAGTGAAAGTAAATGGACCATCTTCACAAGGCGCCATATTTAAAATAGAATTTTTTAAAATTGTATTTGCTGTCAGTCTGGGGACCAAAGTGGAGATTTTCTGCACAAGCAGATAGGTAAACAACTGTAATAAGTCTTGATTGGATCATTTGATCTGACTGAATACTGAAATAGGCACATTTTGCTTATTTATAAATTGAGAGGTGGGGGTGCAATACAGAGAGGGAATTCTTTTTTTATTCTTTCTCATTATGAGCCTGCATGTGGCATATTTGTGTGAGAAAATATGTCGCGAATGAACATTTGTTCCTAATTTACGCGTACAAGGGGACAGTTTTGGCTCAATTTTAGTTGTCGGCTTTATTGTAACAATTAGAAGTCAGTAAAGATGAAGGAAATTTTGGCCAATATGACCTTATAAGATGCAAATTTGTAAGTAGCTAATTTCACTTTAGCCATAATAGTCAGCTTTATTTGAAAAAAATATATCTTTAGTGTGTATCAAAATGCATTTAAATCAGTGAATTGCTGTTTTTGAGTTAACTTAGGAGCCTTGCGGAACCCACAGCTCCGTTTTAGATTTATGAATGACACAAATGTTGAATTAAAATGTGAGTCTGTATGTCTAAAAGTGTCTAAACAAGTCTCATATTTGGTCATTGTTGTAATAAATCATCATTTAAACAAAATCTGATGTATAATTTATCAAAAAGTTGTAAATTTTACAGATAATATGTAAAATATAGCAATTGTGGGTAAAGGAGTTATCTCCCTTTGATTGAGAATTGTAAGTTATGTATATTCAGACAACTTCCAGAGCCCTACTGACTATCTGACACATAAAATCACCAGAGATTTAAGCATTTTTGTGGTATTTCTAGACATAATTGTCATTTAGAAAGGATTTAAAGCAGTAATGGATAGAGTTGAGTGGTTGGAGACCAGCACTACTCAAATAAAGCTCATTAATGCAGAATTTTCCATACTCAGATGTAACCATAGGCAAATGGATGTATCTGCCATAGGAATTTTTGGATATTTTTACTATTTGTACATATTCCATGCAAAATTATCAGCTTTTGTGTAATTTGGTGTCATAAGTTAGTCACATTATGGTTCTAAATTTGCCTAGTAGCTCCATTTTGGCCTCTATTTGGTTAGGTATAGCCTCCTATTTAAGGCATGGCTTTTAGTCATAGTTGCAGAAGCACACATTTATAGCTTTTAATCATATATAAATTTGATTTATTGAGGTTTTGAAGTTATATTCAGTTTCATATTCATAAAGGCAGTCTTACAATAGCTCAAAAATGGTGATAAATGTTAAAATTTTCAATTTTTTTGTAGGGGGTGGGGTAAAACAAATTGCTGTTTAAAAAAGAAAAATAAGGCCAAGCCAAAAAATATTAGTGCAACTTGTGATACACATGTTAAGATCTTATGTGTGCAAGTTTTAAGACATCTGTGGGAAAACTAAAATTTTGGTGAATTTTTAGGTACCATTTTTCACTATTAAAATCTATAGTACTTAAATTGCATGGAAATGAGCAGTGGGTGCTTGTATAAGAATTAAGCCTTTGGGCTGAATTGGGGAGAATGAAAGACAACAAAGGTATTTTTGTGTTCAGAATAGTTTGTTTATTTGGATAATATAGAAAATAGTCAAAACAAAAAGTCAAACATGCATGTTTTAGGTTATAGACCACTAAATATTGGTGATCAGGCCTCTAAATAATTTTGTGCAGGGAATTTGCGGACTAGTTACAGGAAGTCAAGCCTGATTGGTAGAAAATGAAAATAAATATTTTTAAAAGAAAATTATTTTGAGAAAATATAATGATTTTGTAGTAATTTGAATACAAATAATATGAAATTGATAATGAAAAAAAAGAGAAATTCAACTTTAAAAATAGCTATCATTTTTGATAGAATGTAAACAAAAGTTCCGCAGAGACTGGGGTGATACACTTCTGGCTAAAATGCCGAAAAAGTTTATCGGTCATGCTATGGTGGAATTGGTATTTTATGGTGTGTCTAGGTTGGTTCTCTTGAGAATTGTATGATTTTAAGGGCTTGACCCAATAGTAAATTCAGAAATTGATGAAAGGTTATAATGGAAGTCTATGGAAATTGAATTAGTAGTGTATAACCTACACCGAATGCGTATTTTGGTTGAAGTGATCATGTGACAATTTCCAAAACCACCGCGGCTTTACGCGGGAAATACAAAAATAGCTAACCTATGCGCGTCGCATAGGTAAGGAAACACCATTTATTTATCTTTTTTTTTTATAAAATATTGGTTTGAAATATTTTGGGTAAAAATCAATATTCGAGCTTCAAATAATGATATTCAACTGATTAATAACCCTTTTCACAAATCTGTTCCATTCATCAATCCTGCACATCTCCCTTTAAGGTTGTACATAGTAAACACATTCATATACTTAACATTAGCGATGATAAAGTATTGGTCTTTTTTAAGAAAAACAACATGCAATTCTACACTAACAAGCTGATATTTAGAGACACTGGCAAAAAGTGCTTACGCTTTTCATTCATTCATCAACTTTTGGCAAAATTGCTTATCTTCAAATCCCAGATGATTCGTAGGTTGTTTTGTAAAGTCCCGTCATGGATGTACGGTCACTTTATAAACTTGCTGCATAATTCGTTTATCGTGAATGTTACTTTAGTGTACTGACTCGTTGCATAATTTAATCAAAGGACTGGAGGTACTGATGGGTCGGCCATCAAAACATAATTGAAAAGCGATGGATTTTTGACAAAGAGTGCGGGTTTGATTAAGTCGGATCAGAAACAAACTTTCGTATCAAGAACGGGGACCAATTAACTTTATGTCCTCTGATACATAGATCTTCGACCCCAAAAACATTTAAGGTCCAATTAACAAGTGAAGACAAATACTGTTATCAAGTTTGCAGACGCGGTGACATGGAAAGTGAACCAGGGGGTAGGACAATATGTTTAAAGTCATAATTAGAATATGATTTGACTTGTGGACGATAATATGAAATAAGGCACTGCCCGTCTCAGAATTGACCAATCAAAATTAAGTGGATGATATCATACTTCAAAGGTCAAGATATGGTCAACAGTGAAACAAAGCTGGTCACAGTTCTCTACACTTTATTTAAAGGTATTACTCCTTTCGTCCTTGCATTTTGCATTTAGACAGACTTTTTAATTTTTCATTTTATCAATGAGAGTGCAATGACAATTGGAATATTACCTTAATGGCGTGAATACTTTTGTAAAGTTTGGAAGAATCCTGTGACTAGTTGTTTGCAAGCACAGTATCATTAGACAGCACCTAAAATTCTGAGTTGAGATGCCGTGACACCAATGACAGAAAAAGTAGCTAAGCTTGTCATAATCGTTGAATATTCAAACTTGAAATCAACAAACACAATTGGGAAACATAGTTTAAAATCATACTACAAGTGACACTATATTGTTGTTTTTTCAATGGTTCTATAATTCAGCAAATACTGTTCAAACACACAATTACACCGATGCTTTTTTGTCAATTGATGTGTAGTGACATTTGTGATTTTTTTATTCTTGTCCATTACAAAAGCAGCATGCTCCATTGCAGGAATTAGTGGAAATATAAAGGCGGTATGCTCCCTCAGATAGTCATAGACAGAATTGTCAAACTGGTCTCCTCACAGCATTCCATGTGAAGCTGTTATCCTGAAATATTAATTTCAACAAATAATCCATTTATATTGAAGTTCAAGCATAATTTATGGTCTATGCTTTTTTGAATTTATTTGTCAACATTAAAAACTGAGAAATTAGTTTTGTCCAATAATATTGCTATTCTTGCCCTGGCAATACTACTTTAATCCCGACTCTTGACACGGTAACCCTAGGGTTCTCATTTTTCGTTCATCCTTTATGGTGTCTGTTTTGAAACTGACTATTTTATTAACCATGCTCTGGAGAGGCTGTGTCTTATGAATGATGCAATTCCCAATATGCATATTTCACTTTTTTCTAATAGAAAAATATTTTTCTCATTTCTTGTGATGAACCTTCACTCCTTGGAGACGCCTTTTATCATATAGACAACCAGAGGTTCCATTTGACCCAGGAAATGACCTTTTGACTTTTGAAAATTAAAAAAAAATTTAAAAACCTCATTCTGACTCCAATGATATTTAAGAAGTGTCTTTGTTTCCCTTAAATTAAGGGTAATTTTAGTTATTTATTGTCTGAATCAACGAAAAGGTTAGACTAGATGGGTGTTCACTTGTGCCGCCCTGGGAGCTATGTAATTAAGGTTAAAAATGCAAGAAAAAGAAGGGGAATAACCCCCACTTTGACATAAAGAACTAGGAGTCATGATGAGTGTGTTGTCATGAGCAATATAATTTGAAAGTTTGATGTAGAAATATTAAGAAAAGGATTAACAAATGTGACCTTGACCTGAAAATTTACATCAGCTCAAGCATGTTGTCACAATCAATATATTTTGAAAATTTCATGAAGAAATATTAAGAAATGGCAAAGTTATAACGAACATTAAGTTTTCAGGACGGACAGACAGATGGACGGACAGACAAAGTGATCCCTATGTATCATCTTTTCTTCGAAAGGGCGACACAGAAATGATGCTTGACATACAGCAGCTAGTGGACACCTGGAAAATAGATCAGCAAACTTGAACAACTTTGGTGTCTGATCTGGATCTGATTGGAATCTACACTGTTTGCATATTTGTAAGAAATAGCCTCATGAATCTTATTATGAACCATGTAGATCCTGTTAAGACTGCACAGAATCTGCCTGCTGATCTGGATATACACTGGTCACTCATGTCATGTGTTCATGGAAGAAAGGGTCAAAAACAACACAGTAACTTTTATATAGAATGATTAATTTTCTTGTGAACTGAGGTCTCACAAGTCTTCACATACATACAAACATAATTTTATGTTGTCTTGTTACAAGATATATAAATACAAATACCAACATATACAGATATATTTGGTGTCTCTCTATCATACATTCATGCAGCTCTTGTACATGAAAATAAAAATGCAAACCTTGTCTCCATTTTCTACAGTAGCATTCATATTCTGCTCTCTAGTTTTCTACCAAATCTGCAGACCTTTCAAGTCCACAGCTTTCACTTGACTAATGATACACATGGCTGAAAATAAATGTTGTATTTTAAATCATAACAAATAACCCAAGTCAATTTCATTGCACTATTTGTTGCTTATAAAGATGTATGTAAATTGCTCTTGCAGGTAAACAGACACTGTTGTCATAATTCATGTTTAAGGTAATTTTTTTTTATAAATATCACACAAAGGAGGTTTTTCTGATATAAGCTTCATGCCATATTCCATTTCTATAGGCTCAATTTATTCCATTTAACCTTTTTCCTCCATGTATATGCCTTTATTGCATGGGTGATCAGTGTAGATCTATATCAACCATACTGCCTGATTATGATCTAAACTGTTAGCTTTTTTATTCAATAGGTTATTTCTGACCACAATGTGACCAGTGCAGATCCAGATCAGATCTGCCATCTGATCTGGATTTCTACACTGGTTGCACAGGCATGAAAATGTGTATATATGTAGTAAAGGGTTAATTATTACAATAACACACCTGCATTTTGATACTTCATTTTACTCAAATACACCTTTTAAAACATGAGCAACTATTGTAGATCTAGGTGCTGACACATATGCTTCCAGTTAAAAGGAGCTTTAAATGTATCTAATGAACAGAGTAGATACAGATCAGACCACATAAATGTCTGATGTGCAAGCTGATCTGGAACTACACCTGTGTTATCTCTATCTGATCTGGATTTACACTGGTTGCCCATGTGGTAAAATAGCGTGGAAATGGAGTAAAGGCAGGGCTAGACAAACCCACTAGCCCGACACCCTGGAGAAGCTGAAAATTGTATCAGACAATCTCAAAGTATCTGATTGCTTGTCCATGGGCTAGCTCAATTTTTTAGTGCAGACTAGTTTAAACTTTAATTTGATATGCACCATTCTCTTTTAGCAGCATGTGCATATCATATGACAACAGCAATAAGTTTATTACAAAATAACATGTTTTGAGATCTGTTTTAAGCCCCGATGTAACGCTTGCTTTTGAATTTCCTGTTTCTTTCTTTACTGTAAATACTGATCAATCAGAATTTGCTTATTTGCGCTAAAGTGGGACAAGCTGAAATGTGTACCCCTTCTAGTCGTGGACTAGTTACAAAAAAACAAAATTATCCAGCCCTGAAAGGGTCAAGTTAGTAACCGTGAAATGGAAACAGCATTGGATTTTTGAGACACATTCATATGAGATAACCCTACTTATTAAACGAATAAGCATTTACAAGAACCCATCATGTTTGTGCAAGGTGGCACACAGATGAATATTATATAATGTTATTAATCAAGTAAATTCATGTTGGCTTTGTTATTGGGCCAAGGGTAGCCATATATGCCCGAGGCAGAAGGCCGAGGGGTAAATACTGTATAATGGGTTATTTTCGTGATTGAAAATTTTCGCGATTTTGCCATTATTTTAATTTTCGCAGTTGTAATTTTAGCGATGTGCTCGCAGAAATTAATTTTCGCGTTTTTACTGTTGCACTGCATTTACGTTGCTATATTTCTTGCAATCCGGTACCAGCAAAGGTACCTGTAAAAACAAAGTATTATTATAAGTATTTGCTATTATGTGAAAGCTGTTCATTTAACACTGTGGTATTTTATCAAACTGTTATAAACCAAATTACCCATAGCATTATTGACATCCGTTTTAATAATGTATGTTTTTGTCAACGGAATAATAACTGGACCACCGCAAATATTGACGTTATGAAGCGATAATTAGCCTTTAGCCCGCTGGGGCGAATATAAAGCATTTTCAAACAACTTATTAAGTAACGCTCATCTGCATTGTTTGTAAAGCATAGTATATGCAGCAAATTTCTAAAGTACGAAATTATCCTCACGCTTGTCATCAATACCAATGTTTTCGACTCCCGAATATTTAACTGTATCAGTACCTATCTACTCTGCCAGAAGTGTTACTTAATTTGTGCACTATGACATATACTCGATTAACCCAGAACATAAAGAAATAGCAACGACAGTTTTAAGCAAGCCTACCGTGCAGTCATGCAATATAGTGCACTTCGCGAAAGTAAAGTAGGGAATTTTTGGCGTTTGTTATTTTTGCGAATTTACGATGGTTGCGAAAATAGCGAAAATATTATGCTCGCGAAAAAAAAACCCATACTACGGTATGACAGCCCGAGGCCCAATAACATGGTCAATGTGACTACACTTGACTGATTTTATTAATTAACAGAATAAAAACATCAAATTCATATGAAGACTAAACTGGGCCAATACAGGTGGTCTGGGCCAATAAGAGAATCGCTGGGCAATTATAAAATAGTTAAGTATTAATGTGGTGTACAATGTAGTGTCTGCCAGGAATATGGCATGTTCAGGTCAGGTGATGACATGCCTCGAGATTGTGCAACACTGCAGTCATGTAAAAAAAGGGCAAAGTATGCAATGCATGTACTGTTTATCAATACAGGGCTTTCACTAGAGAGAGACTTGAAGGAAGTAGTCTCATCAAAAGTGACCTTACTTCTCTCTTTGTTGTGCTTTGGGAGAAGTCATTTTGTATTTAATATATAGGGAAAGAATGCTGTTGACTGCAAACTTCACCATAATTTAGTAAATTGTGACAAAACTTCTCCCTGATTTGCAAGTCTGGTGAAAGCCCTGTTAATAGTCAATTTATAAAATTTAATATACCATTAGCCTTCTTCCTCTCCTCTTCTATTTCATGCTTTTTGAACCCGAGATGTCACATTTCTTTCATTTGATTGTATCACTGAAATATATATTTAACAAACACAAAGTTATAACAATTATTTTGATCTTTGCTCAAATTACAAATATTCTTTATAATAACTGATTTTATTTTTTAAGTGAGTGATCATAACAATATTAATTTACTCTCATTTTGCACTTTGCTATAATACTGAATTAATATTATTGAATAATGCAAATAATTTATTTGCATTAGGTATTTGTGGTAATAATTAAAATTTTTCTGTAGAAAATTTCTAATTTATGAAGTGATTCATTTACAATATCATATTAGCATAGTAATTACTGTTGCACCGTTGAAACAGAACACAGAATAAACAACATCAAATTGCTTTATCAAGTTTATGTCCATTGATACTGTATTTTTGTGCCGAGAGCATGAACCTTGAGGGTAGTAGTCGCCCCACCTAAACCAGTCTGGCTACATGTCAATATAAATAAACACTGATTATTTATCAAATTACAGGAACCTGAATTTCCATCAGAAAATATCCAGATCTGAAAAAATATTACATTTTCCCGATGCAACAAATTTGTACCCCACCCACTAACATGTTACAAGAATTTAGCAGTTGCAATGTTGACACAGCGTTATCGCAGCTCAAGCATTACATGTACAAAGAAACTAAAATACTGTTTACAATAATTACATCTCCTAAACAGTCATTCTGAATTTAACTCAAACATTTTTTTCCTACCTTCACTTTTGTTGTCCGCTTGAACTTCATTACGTGACGTCAAACAGTTCTATACCACTTCAAATGGGGTATTATGTCAAACTTGGTTGATACGGGTCTGACATGAACCAAAGATCATCTAAACCTGTTTAAGAATAATTAAATTAACAAAGAAATACTTCAATCTTTCTTCCAGGATGTTAAATTCACCTGAAATGCATTTAAGAGATACAGTAACTATTAAATAAATATTGTGAAGTTCCTGTTTCTGTATAAACTCAGTGAATCCCTGAGGTGCTACTCTTTTTCTTCTTTTGGGGTTCCCTGGGTAATTTTGAGAATATATCTGATCTGATTAAATGACCTGTGAGACATTTTGGAATGGAGTCAAAGACAAAATTGAAAGTAGTAAAAACTTCTGATTTCAGAAGGTCTTCATCAGACTTCCTGAAAGTTGAAAAAAAGTGTCAGACATTTGGTCAGAAAAGATGTGAAAAACTGTCTACATTTGGTCAGAAAAGATGTGAAAAACTGTCTGACTGAAACAAATTCTGTCAGACCTAAACATGCTAAAGAGGTATAATAAAGTATTAGGAGTTCAAATTTTTGGGCTACTAGATCTACCTCCTTCCCCCAAAAGTGAAAAAAAAAAACACTGCAACTTTCGGGAAGTCTGCTTCATATAAGGTGCAATTATTGAAAACATTAGATTTTCATTTCTTTGAAATTCATTACTTCAGAAAACTCCGTGTCAACTATGTAGCTGGTTATGATTTGGGAACAAAGTTTTGCTTAGTCCTACTCGTTGTGTTTTCAACGACAACGTCCTACTTCTACTTTCATTTTGGAGAGTGCATTAATTAAGTGACGTAGGCCTACATTCTCTCACCAGAGGGCGTTTAATAAAACCCAAAGAGCCTAAATCACGTTTACTGCGGTATAGTCTTTCCAATCTAAAACTTCAAGTTTGTAACGTTACCATTCGTAAACCTCCAAATCAGCCTCCATTTTCCACATGAAAAATTCTATTTATAAAGGGAAATGCTATTGTCAATACATTCAAATGTAACATAGGTGTTATAAAAGCATTGCATCACGAAAATAACTCGATAAATACTCACTGTTCAGTTGATTAAGATGGATTTTTCGTATTCACCGAACGTTGTCGAATCCAAAATGGCGATCCGCCATCTGGTATTCATGCGCGTTCATGACTCAAAATCTTGTCTGACGTTTCTCGAGTTAAATTTTTTTAAATATTGATTGATTCCATATTTTTCATAAATAAATTTTGTCATTTTGCACAGCATTACAAAATTTACCACTCTGTAGCATTGACTTACTTTTTGAAACTAAGAACTATATTGTAGGGTAGCATGCATATATTTTAGGGTAGCACTCAAGACTGTCGTAACTACATTGAAAATAAAGAAGGAGTTACGATAGTCTTGCTTGCAACCCTACAATTGTTAGGTTCATAGTAAGTCAAAAACGATTGTCGAAAACTTCTTAAACTGGATCGGCCTAATGGCCGACCCAAAAAGTGTAAGTGATAATGTCCATTCTGGGAATCCAACCTAGCCTTGCTACTTCGAGCACGCAAACGACTGAGTTAGCGTTGATAACTCCAAAATGCCTGATCATCTCTACATAACATCGGTATCGATTAATTTACTGAATTACAATCAATAATTCTCAGTGAATTTAAGATCACTTTTTAAACTTCCCATGTTAGTTTTTTTAAGTTGTCAACAGTTTTTATGTCCCTTTAACGCTGTGGCTTGAGTAGTGGTTTTCGAATTCATATAATATTATACAAAAATTTGACTCTGTTTTCAGGTACCTCCTTATAATCGTCTAGAAGATGTCTGAACAGGTAATATACATCATTTTCCAGGTTTAAAATAATAATGCAAAAGGGGTTAACGTTAAATAATTTAAAAAGAAAAAATATTTCGGATATTTACCTCTTCAATTTGCTTAAATAATAAAAGTACGAACAAATAATAAAAGTGATACTGCCGAAATTCGATATTTTAAAATAAAGACGATAATTTCAGTTAAAAAAACACATTTTTTTTTACCTGTTTAGATTTAAATGAAACTTTGCATGATGTTAGATATATAACTAAGTTATACACAAATAAAAATAAGTGCTTAAACGTTACGGCGATTTTAAACTGGGTTTTGAATTTTAAAAATTTACTGTCCCGTCTTGGTTTCTATGAAGTTTGGTTAAACCAGGGAGTTGGTGATGTAAAGTTATTTTTAAATATTTTCAAGCAAAGGGTAAAAGATAATTATCTGCAATGTTGGAACAACGAATTACAAACTTCATCTAGGGTGCTATTTTATCGACAAATTGCTAATCTAGAATATAAAAAAATACTTAAGCTGCGTGGAAATACCAAAATATCGTACTGCATTAACCAGACTCAGAGTATCATCTCATAAGCTTGAAATAGAAGTCGGCCGCTGGAATAAACCTATTAGTATCCCTTTAGACCAGAGAAAATGTAAACACTGTAACAAATTAGAAGATGAGTTCCATTTTGTACTTGAATGTCCATTATTTATTGAACTTCGTAAACAATATATAAAACCATATTACTGGAAACGTCCAAATTTTGTAAAATTTGTTGAACTAATTGCATCAGAAAATGAAAATGTAATAAAGACCTTAGCAATTTATGCATATAAAGCATTTCAACGGAAAACTTTCTTAAACCGGTATTTATAGTCCAAATATACATATAAAAATTATTTTCTGTATCAATGTTTAGAATTGTTATACAATCAATTACTGTATGTATTTTTTTCATTATATGCAATCTGTTAGAAAATTTAACAAATTGTACATGTATGTTCTTTATATACATAAATGATACTATTACTCATATTCTTCTGTCTCTCCCAGAGAAAATGTGATCAATGTTTGCAGTTAGACATGATATATTTATTTATACTGCTTCGATATATTATTACCATGTCAATTTATTTAATTTATTTATTTCATTTGTTTTATGTATATATGCTGATGGACCATAAAGGTCTCTTGCTTTATAAACTATCTATCTATCTTTTAAAAGTTTTATTGAGCCTTTTGCGGGGACATCTTTTTATTGAAATGAAAAAAAACTGACATAATCTAAAGATATCATTTTTAAATTGAAAAAGACGTTGCGCCTTATACAATAAAGCATATAAATACGTTATTCAATTTTTTACATGTAACCAAAAGTACTGTGTATGAAAAAATGTTTTCATCTGAAAAGAAAGAGTATACAAGTTAAGCTTTACTTTTACATAGTTTATCTTTTTTTCCTGGTTTTTAAACATAGTTTTATATGTTTATAACAATTTGCATTTAATCAAAATCAAGCATGGGGCCTATGTTTTTCTGGGGTTATTTGACAAGAATAATCTTTTATAATATTTGGATATTGCTCAGACCTTATTTTTAGTTAAATTTGATTTTCCATGTATCTTTTTTTCGAATACAAAACACTTTATTTTCTCAAGATTTTTTTCTAATACGAGAAGCAGTTTCAATATGCATTATATATATAGAGAGAGAGAGAAAATACATAGAGGATATGTATATTAAGATATTATTTAAGACAAAGGAACACAAAATGTTGTAAGTATAATATTACTCAAGTGGGCATTCAAAATGATGTTTTGTGTTGTTTACTTTTGATTTTATGTAAATAGTATTTTAGGGAATGTTTACACTGAGTTATATTTTTATTGTTCTAACGTTTCTTAACATATGCATAATAAACGGATACATAAATTACATTTATTTGTGCAAAGTTTCACTGAAAAGCATTTTATAGTTAGAAAGATTTTGATCTGTTTCTACTGAGTTGCGCTCAACCCGGGGCTAGGCGGCGTGGGCAGTTATAAGCATTCCCATTACTGCCCATGAACAGGCTCAATCAAACCGAGCCTGCAGTATTTTCATATTTTTCGTGTTCGGTGGCTTTCAAAGTTCCCTTTTCATCTATTTCTATCGGTGGACGTGCAGTGATAACGACCATTAAGGTATGCAATGACAGCATTATCTGACTAAGAATACAATGCATATCATAGTTTGTTATTATTATTAACCAGAATTAAGTAAGATATCAAAACAATTCCATATCTGTTTAATTGCTTAGTTGCTCTATTTATAACGTATGTGTCAGAGGTCTGGGGTATATACAACTTCAAAGAGTGAGGCAAACATCATATTCCTTTTTTTCGGCGTTATTCGGCGTTAGCTGTCTAAGCATAATTTTGTCCTAGTTTTTCGACCAATTAGATATTGTAAGTAATACTAGTATTCTTTTATTATGTAGCAGGAAAATGAAATAAATTATTTCGATTGATAGCTATTAACACCAAAGAGGCATCTAGCAGGGTGGAGAGGTTTCTAGTGGGATTTTTATTATTATGTAGCGGGCAAATCAAACAGCGTTGCAAACACTGCATTTTAAAGTGTTTAAATGACTGCGTCTTAGACCACTCGGCTAATGGGACAAGTATTGGGAGCATTACGCTTTGTATTAAACAACGATCAAAACATTATTTCATTGTTTACATGTAAGGTCAATCTAAACACGCAAATGTAAACATTGCAAAATTACCATTGTCGAATAATAAGTGTAAAATGAAAGAGAAGTGCAGATATTTCTAGTTCTTACTATTGTCAATTTCAAGTACGAAATTCAAAATTCTCTGTAGTGTAGTTACTAACGCTCTTGCCTCGCTAGCGTAGGCCCCGGGTTCTATACTCAGAAGGGACACTTTTTTAAAGTTAATTTAAGTTTGTAGATTTTGCTTTTGTAACAAGCTTTTATTATTTATATTTATTTAATTTCAAGGATATTTATTCATCTCTAATTCTAACTCTACAAGAGGTATTTTATTGAATCTGAATAAATGTAGATAAAGACTTAATGTAAGCCATTGCTTCTTTAATCGACTTATTATCACCGTATGAAATTGTTGCAACAGCTTCAACATTATTTTTGAAAAACACTTTCAATGAATTATGAGTTGTCATGATTCGGTCGCTTAATCTCTAGGTCATACATGTAATAAGAAGGCAGGGAGGGTTCGTCAACAGCTTTAACAAGTAAATTAAAATAACTAAATTGTGTCTGCTTCGCCTCTCTATTTCTTTCTTTCTTATATACAGGTCTATATAAATCTTTCCATCAACGCCGTTTATCTTTTTTAAAGATATTTCTTGTTGTAAAAATAATTCTAAAAGCAAACACCAAATGCATCAGTGTTATGAGAGCTGAGTAGATATCTTCACTTTAAATCAAAAGCAATGTCAATCTAACATCAGGTGATATTTACTGTGACCAATTATGTGTGAATTCTTATATAGATAACAAAATAATAAAATTACGTTCCTTTGTTAAAACACTTCAAACGGGACAAATATATACGGATCAGTCTACGAGCTTGTACAAATCTTCTAGCTTGACTATTAATTTGAAACTATTTTCTGCGTTCTGCTACTCTCAGTAATCATGCTGTTTCTTAATTAGGTTAATTGTGTGTTTTTTGTTATTTTTGTGATCGTATATCATTTGAAACATTTAAGTTATGCATGTAAACTTATGTACTTACTGTACTACGTGATGTGAGGAAAACAATTCCGAGCGTTTGAAATAAAAGTAAAAACAAGAATAAAATATTACGATTCATATAACAATTATAGATTTTCTTGTTTAACTAGGTATTCCTGCGGTAAATGTACTTAACTTTTTTATAAGTTCAATAAAGTTTTTACAAGAGCGGAAATATAAATCTTTATTTCAGTTTTAATTGAATAAGTGAATATCCATTAACGCCAAAACTTTATCAAAATCAATTTTAGCGGAAGAAGTTGACGAAATGTAGCAATCGTCTTGAAACAAAGTCATATGTTGTGTTTTTGATTTCTTTATAGGTAGCTGTCGTGAATAAGAGGCTGCAAGAAATTTTGGATATTGCTGTGCATTTGCTGGAAAGATCGGTAAGTGTAATAGTATTATAAGGAAACTTGTTAATTATTGAAACATATTTTATTGATGTAGTTATCCATGCAGAATAAAGAAATATCACAACTCGCCATATTAATACAAAAACACAAGATTTCATAGAGGTTAGCAGTTTTCTATGTAGTTATTTCTATATTTTATATATTGTTATTCTACAACAAAAGCCAAAACATACCTAAAATATTCATGTTTTAACGTTACACTATTTCACATTATACATATATGTAGAAAATACATGTACTGTCAAATTGTCATTTTCCTGTATAAAATTAAAGACGTTTAAGAGTGGCCAATAGTATACATGTACATGTATAATAATTTGCGATCAAATGAACTCTCTTAATCACCAGGCCTGCAGAGCGCTGTAAAATACTTTGTTGGTTACCCTATCTTTTTGAATTCACAGATAGTTTTAACAAATAAGGTGGTGAAATATTGTATTTTTTTTCTTTATTTTATAAATTAAATCTCCATTTAAAACTGGACGAGAAATACATTTTGTAATACTGATTTTAACTACATCCGTTTATTGAATTATATCTGGGTATCGGCGATTAATACGCATATCAAGAATTGCCACACTCAGAAGACACTACACCGACACACACACGCGCACATAGCCAGGAAGAAGAGTGGAAGAGAGAGCATGGTTTATAAAATGACCAATTTTAAAACAGACACCACAAAAAATTAACAAAAAATAGAACATGAGGGGTTAACGCCTTGGAACGTTCAGTGGCAAAACAATTGACACTGTGGGTTTAAACCAGGTTCTATGGTGCACCAGCCTCACATTTACCTCAACAAGTTCTCATATTAACAAACAAGTAAAATATGTCTTGGTGAAATAACTTCAACCCACCCATCAGCTCACCAATGTTGCATGCAAAAGCACACAAGAATATAAAACATTAGAAGCAAGATGTAGAATATCTGTTGGAAACCTTTTATTTTGAATTCAGAGATGGTCTTTACTATATAACGTGGAGATATTAACATAGCCTTTTATTTACTACAATGTAGTTAACAAATGAAATCTCTACATTTATAAAACACGGACGGTTTAATACCGTGTTTCAATAGTAATTTTAACTGCATCTGTAATTTTGAATTAAATCTGGATAACGGCGTTAAAACTTGCAAAGCAGTTTTCTTTATTTGTGATACCGACAACCTTGTTTTAAAAGTTTTTCTGTTATACAACTGTTACATACATAGAAATCTTTAACATCATTATAAACTCTAGTGCTGTTATCAGTTACGTATTTTGAAGGTCGTTGGGCACGATACTTATGTACTATGTTCATAGTACTTCTAAAATTACTTTTGTTTAAATATTTCGGCCAGTTTATAGATAGGTGGTTTCAATATCCCAGCCAATATAGATTTGGATATTTTCCAATCACCCCCAAGGATATACTTCCTGCTTTTTAAAATTTGGCGTCATCTGTTATATTCTAAGATCCTCTGTCAAAATTCTATTCTGTAGTTCCGCCCATTGTTTTCTCGTTTAGGACAAACACATTTTTTTTATCTGGGGACCATACGCCGCTGTACACGGAATGGTATTAATCTGAAAATACCTCATTGAAGGTTCCATGTTCACCGCCTTAGCATACCATCGTTTGCGCTCAACCCGGGGCTAGGCGGAGTGGGCAGTAATAATGCAATCCCATTACTGTCCATGAACAGGCTCAATCAAACCGATCTATTATGGTAAAGCGAATAAGCTGGGAGATAGAAAGCCAGTAAGATGTTGCATTATGAACATTATTGTCTTATCATTGAGTACCCGCCCTTTGGCTTTGCAATGCTATTAAATTCTTATGTTTATATGTTTGTATGCTTTTGCATGCAACATTGTTGAGCTGATGGGTGGGTTGGAGTTATTTCACCAAGACAATTTGTGCTTGTTTTGTGATACGAGAACCTGTTGGGGCTAGTGTGAGGTTGGTGCACCCTAGAACCTGGTTTAAACCCCCAGTGGCAATTTGTTTTGCCACTGACCGTTCCAAGGCGGTATCCCCAAAGGTTCTCTTGTTTATTAATTGTTTGTGGCGTCCTATTTGAATTGACATACATATACAAACCATGCGCTCTCTCTATCTTCCTCTCTTCTTTTTCGCTGCGTGGGGAGGCTGTGTTTTTTGAGTGTGGCGATTCCTGATATGCATATGTTGCTTTTTTATATGTTTGTGTGCTTTTGCATGCAACATTGTTGAGCCGATGGGTAGGTTGGAGTTATTTCACCAACAACTTGTACTTGTTTTGTGATACGAGAATCTTTTGGGGCAAGTGTGAGGTTGGTGCACCCTAGAACCTGGTTTAAACCCCCAGTGGCAATTTGTTTTGCCACTGACCGTTCCAAGGCGGTATCCCCAAGGGTTCTGCTTTTCGTTAACTGTTTGTGGCGTCCGTTTTGAATTGAAATACTTATAACTAGCATGCTCTCTCTCTCTCTCTCCCTTTCTCTCTCTCTCTCCTCTCTCTCTCTCTCTCTCTCTTTCTCTCTCTCTCTCTCTCTTCCTCTCATTTTTCTCTGCGTGGGGAGGCTGTTTTGTAAGTGTGAGTGTGGCAATATCTTTTATCATTTATAATTTCATCTTGATGTTATGTTGAAAGAGATAACATGAAATCTACATAACGGTATGAAAACAGATCGTACCCATTGAAAAGCGTATTTTTCTATGTAAGTACCAAATCTCACATAAATATTATTCTTTAACAAAGGATGCGCCTCAATAAGGATTTGACAGGTCCATAAAGTAAAATTATCGAAAAAAAATCTGTTAAAATGTCCTATGTTCATTACAAGCGATAAAGGTTTTATTTTCTCTAGCGAATTTTTTAATGTGACTAGTTCGCTTCTTTCTTGTTTTATTATGAGAAAGTGAACTGTATAGAGTGGAAAAATCATAAGAAGAAAAACATAACGCCTGGAAATAAATTGATATAAGCTTCTTTAAAACGACACTTTAAAATGTTTATAGACCGAAACAACTTGTACTTATTTGTTGATATGAGAACCTGTGGGAGCAAGTGTAAGGTTGGTGCACCCTAGAACATGGTTTAAACCCCCAGTGGCAAATTGTTTTGCCACTAACCGTTTCAAGGCGGTAACCCCTCGGGTTCTCATTTTTGCTAATTGTTTGTTTTGAAATAGTTCATTTTATACACATTGCTCTCTCTTCTTCTCTCTTTCTTGGCTGTGTGTCTTCTGAATGTGGCGAATCCTGATATACGTATTTCATTTTTTGTACGGTGTTTTGTGCATGTTTGGCAAGTAATACATAATACAGTAGTTAATTTGTCTTGTTCCGGCTCAAAACTGAATCTAAATTTTGAAATGTGTAGAATGTGTGCAGTTACAATATCACTATCAAATGAAGAAGTCAGCGAATAAACATAAGCCTAAGTGCTATTAAGCTCTTCAGTTTGAATATTAATATAATGTATCCGTCACACAATAATTACATTGTTAGAGGCCTTATCAGAATGTGTTAATACAAATCTGTTATGAAAATTTTGAATTCCTTTTTTCAAATGACGAAAGTTAAAACGAGGTCGAGGTGGTAATAATTCAACGTTTCTTTCATAAAATGATTATAAAAATATGCGATTATTTTGAATATTTGTTTTCCAGTTAGAAAGTGCAATAGGCCCAGCATGTTCTCTTTTACACATGATTTATTACAAAATAAGTTTAAAGACTCAGCAATTTCTGCACGACATGCATTAAAATCATCATTTTAATTTTAAATGAAATTCTGTATTTTGGGATCATTAGAAATTAAATTGCGGATTCTAGAGTCTTTGATTACATTAAGATCACCAGGAACAATACGACCGGCAGGCTTTTAGTTGTATTTAGAACTTTAACACTCTCTAGATTTTGGTGTATTTTCAATAATCAGTAAACCAGAAGTTATTTTATTGTAATTAAAATTAAATTGTGTTTCTAGATGGGTTATTGTATTTATAACAAACCATTGGGCGATTCATTAATCTTATAATAAAAAGAAACCGTCTATTTAACTGTTTTATCTTTGAATATACTTGGAATTTCATAAAATTGTTTCCTCTATGTAAAGGAAAATTATTTAGGAAATATATTTGATTCCAAGTCAATATGTTGCCTGAGAACATGCCAAATCTATCACTGGATAAGACAGCCTCGTCAAGTGGATGAGTTCTTCTGACAATGTCGTCTGCTTGCTCATCCAATCAGTTTCTGTAGACTTGATATACAAAGAGAAGTCAACCTTGAAAGCATAGTCTACCAGATTATTTTAAAATAATTTGAAGGCCACGAATAGAACAACGAACACGTTACCATGATTAGTTATGCTTCCGTGCGATCTTGATTTTCTTTTACGTGTTTCAAGAAATTCAAAGACGTCATAAGGATTTCTTTTAATGTTGCCTTCATGAAAAATATTATCATTTAAACGAATTTGGTAAGGCTTTTGAAGTTTTTGAATCCATTTTTGTTCCGAAAAGACCCTGGCCCTCATTTTAGATGCTTTTGATGTTTTGTCCTTGTAAAATCATGTATTTGCTGAAGTGAATAATTTTTATATTTATTTAATGCCAGGATTAGCTGCTTGTTATCTCATTACAAAGTATTTCAAGGTGTCCCCGTACATTCAATCAGTGCTGTTATCAGTTACGTCCTTTGAAGGTCTTCGAGCACGATATTTATGTGCTATGTTAAAAGTACTTCTAAATTTACCTTTTTAATATTTCGGCCAGTTTAAAGATGGATAGTTTCAATATCCCAGCCAATTTAAATTTGGATATGATTCAATCACCCCCAAGGATATACTTCCTGCCTTTTAAATTTTGCCTTTGGCGTTGTCTGTGATATGCAGGATTTATATTCTAAGATCCCCTCTAATAATTCTATTCTGTTTGGTTCCGTCTATTGTTTAAATAATTGCCAGTTGGATTTTAAACCAGGTCCAAGGGTACACCAACCTCAAACTAGCCCCGACATGTTGTCATATAAACAAACAAGTACAAGTTGCCTTGGTGATGAATTCCAACCGACTCATCAACTTGACCATGTTGCATGCAAAAGCACATAAACATAAAAAGCTAATAGCACTGTAAAGCAAGAGAGCAGGTACTCAATGACCTTACCGCGACAAGAGCTCCTGGAGCCAAATCAACATTACAAGTTGTCGACAAAGTATCAATCGTTTAACCAAAAAAACATTTGTCAAAAATTATTTGTTTGAAGAAAATTATGAGTAAGATTTTGTTATTTAGTTAATTAAAGGGCAGGTTAATAAAAATAACATGTATTTATAAATAAATAAAAAAATTATAGTTACTATAATAAATAAGTGTGTCTTGCTTCTGTGCATTAGTTAACTATTAGAATAACGGTTGTGATTTTTTTTGTACACATGCATTTGAGATTAAAAAAGTCTGCTTCTGCCTCTTCTGTAAACAGATCGCATCTTATTATCAGTTTAGGAAAGAGGAGATAGACTTTACCTGAATAAAAAATAGCACACAAACATTACTTTAATCAAGAATAAACCATAAGTTAAACAATAAAAAAGTAAAAAAGGGTGGTGGATAGTGGAAACTTGTACCTGAATCCCCACCACAAAACCAAACAAGATAAAAAGTTTGTTGGGTTTGTGTTTTAAAATAAATAAATAAAATGATTTATGGCTGGAGTACTCAACACCCCTGACCTCCTCTATCTACATGTGTGGCCCCACCCCCCTCCCCTGCCCACCCCTACTTTACCACTAGACTTCTTTGTTTGTAAGTGTTTTGTTTTATACCTTTGCTATAATTTTAAGTCAAAAAGTGGATGTCAATCAAATAACACACATAACAAGCATGGTACTTGACAAACCAACCAGGTTTATGATGTGAACAAATACACACACAAGCCTGCATGCCACTTGAACCATAATTTAAAAAAGTGAGAAAAAAACAGCGAAAATTAAAATAAAAAGGCAACTTAAAGTTATGGTTCATGTATGTCAACCTGTGATATAATGATAAAGAAGTGTACAGAGTTTTTAAGCTGTAGTTCAAGTAGTATGAATATTATAAACTTGTAACCGCTTGCACGCAAACTTTTACCTTAAAATCTAAGTTGAAAAGGGGCCATAATTTAAACAAAATAAATATAGAGTTATGGTTCTTGGCATGCATACTCGGGGATACGATGTACAAAGTTTCAAAGCTGTCGCATTAGTAGAATTATTAAAATTATGAGCAGCTTTATCCTGCTCGCCATCAAACTATATCATTACATCCATTCTATGTTTAAAAAGGACAATACTTTAATAAAAAAAAGAAGGTTGTGGTTTTTGGCATACAGACTCAGGTCATGATTGTGAACAAGCGTGTCAGGATTGAAAGCTGTAACTATAGAACAGCGTAGGATACAAGCATGAAAACTTTAACCAAAGCGGGGAAGTGACTTTGTCTCTAAAGCCGACGGCGACATGAGTAGAATAGCTCGATACATTCTTTGAATAGGCAAGCTAAAAAGTTGTGTCAGTTGCTTACGTTAGCCGATATGTAAACAGTGGACATAACGACAGTCGGTGGGTGGCGTACGAAAACTTCCTAGCGCAGCACGTTTCTCATACAATCATACAATCATTGTACATTACTCAGAGCCATTTTGATTTAAATTGAAAATCAATTTCGGTAATTTTATAAATTTTGGGAAAATACAGATGGTAAAGGCAAGAAAGGAGAAGACAAACACATTGATGATTCTTTAAATGGAGGAAGCAGATCCGAAGAATCAATCAAGATGATAATAACTAACGCACAGGTATTCCTCTCGTATGAGTTACTTTTTAGCTCACCAGAGCCGAAGGCTCTGAGTGAGCTATTGTGATTAGAGGGGGACCAGATGTCCGTCGTCCGTCGTCCGTCAACATTTTGTTTGTTAACGCGATAGAGGCCACAGTTTTCAACCGATTTTCATCAAACTTGGTCAGAATGTTTGTCTTGGTGGTGTGACGACCCCTATTGAAACTGGGTCATCTTGGGTCAAAAACTAGGTCACTAGGTCAGATTAAAGCAAAAATTTGATAATGCAATAGAGGTAACATTTTTTATCCGATTGTCACCAAATTTGGTATGAATATTGATATTGATGATCTCTACTCAAATTATTAAAATCATGTTCTTGAATTGCCTAGGGGCCCCACCCTGGGGATTTTAATTTTTTTTCTTTTAAATTCTCTTTTTAACCTTTGATTTCCTACAGTTATCAACCAGATTTCGGCACAAATTTTATACCATCTTAAAATTCAATCTTTCCTGAACAATTCATTCACTGGTTGTTCAGTGATAAAATTTGAAACAAAAATTTTAGTAGCAGAGTGAAAATTTCAAGTGTTAAAATTTCAATACTTCTACCTGTCTTCAGCTATATTAAGATGTATTAGGATGCACTATCAAGTTCATTGCTCTTAGACTAGTTGCTGGTCAAATGACCTACTGAACTTTCCTGCTTCAAGATCTGTGTTATGCAATATTAAAAACTTTGTGCTGGAAGTTTTTATAAGGTAAATTTGACATCTTCTATAGATACTGACCACATAAACATTCTTAATACTTTATAGCACTGAACATCAGGCTTTTCTGAATATTTTATTTAAATTCATAAGTAAAACAAAAACAACAACAAATTTGTAGCACATTCTCAAAATATTCAGACTATATTAAGGTAATACCTGTGTAATGAATACCTTTATCCAGAAGAGTATCCAAGGGAGGTAACTATAGTAGTAAATTAGCCAAACTCCCCGCAGTGGTTACTCCCCCTTACAGTTGCAAGAGGACAAGGGTTCAAATCCTACTGGAAGCTATTGTTTTTTTGTAAGCCTAGAGCTTAACTAATTGGCATATTTCTTTTTTTCCTGTGTAATTCTGTCATTGAATAAAAAATTCTCATGATTTAAACTAAAATAAGCAAAATAATCAAGATTAAAGGGGTTTTCGCTATCAGAATAGTGTTTATTCAAGTCATCAATTTAAAAATTTCTAAAACTGGACGGTAAACTTCTCTGAAATTTTGTTTAAATTTTGTTTAAGGTATATAGTTAAAAAATAGTAAAGTTTGGTATATTGCACCGGTATCAAGTCAAATAGGCCACAAGTCATATAGGCCACAAGTCAAAAAGGCCACAAAAAAGTCAAATGGGCCACAGAAACAAGTCAAATAGGCCACACATTTTATTTTCCAAGTCAAATAGGCCACAAAAAAGTCAAATAGGCCACAAATATTTTTTACATAAGAAAAACAGGTTTTTTTAGATATTTTTAGTTGATGTTATTAAGAAATGTTTAGATGTTAGTGAATGTTAAGAATGTGTTTTTCGATGTTTAAATGGTGTTAAAAGTCGGAGTAAGATTTACAGTGGGTAAAAATGATTAACAATTAAGGATAAATTATTGGAACTTATGCTTAATAAAAACATATTGTTTGTGTCTCGGGTGCAAATCGTATCCATGAAAGAGGTTATAACCTGCAATATTATTAATCTATCACAATTTGTTAGAGATTGCAATAACTCAATGTAAATGTTGTCACCTAATGTGATATTGTGATTCTCCAAAAGATGCATGATGTTAACTAGAAATTATTGTAAAAAATGTAATACAAATATTAATATCATAAATAATATCACTTTTGTCAAGATAATTATAATTATTTGAATATAAGTTTTATTTTGAAGTTTTCAATTCTGGGTTTCTGTAACTGAGTAATCATAAAGGAAAAATGCTTTTACTACATAATAATACTTTTCTTAATATTTTAAATAATTATTCAAAATATTAATAAAAGAATTATTATGTAATAAAAGCATTTTTCCTTTATGATTACTATTAATATTTTGAATAATTATTTAAAATATTAATAGAAGTATTATTATTGCATTCTACAGATATAGCATTTTCCTTTATGATTACTCTGTTACATTTCCTTGAATGAAATCGATCTCTGTAGTAAGTTCATATGACCTTGGATATTTTGAGAGTTTATTTAATAATCAAATTTCATCAATTGACATTCAATATAAATTTGCCTGTCAATATTCTAACAGTCATCACTTTCAGGTAGTACTTGTAAGTTTAGTGTATATGACAATTTACTGTACACAGTTTTGTTTTTAAATTTACATAAATTTTTTTATGTATCATTTTTTAATTGATTTTTAAAAATATGCTTGTCATCCTGAAACTCTAGAACAAATAAAGACATCATCTGACTGTCATTTTTTCTTTACAAACTTGACTGCCATCAAAAAGTAAATTAATTTGTGTAATAGTCTTAATCTGTTCTCTACACTGTCATTACCCAAGGTGTTGATTAAATCAGCAGTTTTGACAGTCTGTCACATTGTTATATATGAATCACAATTTACAACACTTGCAGTAACAGTCAGAGGTGCTAATGCCATCAAAGGTGTCAAATTAAATAAAAAAATAAATTATTTCTAATCCAATGTACATGTCCAGGGCATTTTGCACTGTTTAGGAAATATGACCCCATACCCTTGGAATTGAAAAAGTTTGTGTCGTTTTGACAGAAATTGGGAATTTTTTGCATCAATAATGGGTAATACAAAGTTTTAAATATACATATTTAATATTATCAATAATTTCTGGATTAAAGAACCAAATAATGCTGATTTAATTAACCAGCTTTAATATTTTATTAATACATGACATACACAGGTTTTTAGTCAGAAATTTTTGTATGGATTTAATTGGGATTTTTTTTTCACTAATTAGGAAAACATATATGTTTTGCCATTGGGAACGTGACTGAATATCTTTTATAAAATTGACCAAAAAAGCCCTGACGTCAGACCATGCAAAATCCACAGCTTATGTTGCAACTGCATTGATATTACATTCTCTGCTAGTGTAGACAAAGTGACTTGGGGTGACTAAGTACATTAAAAGATTGACACATAAATAATGTTAATTGTTGTTCTGATCGATGACATTGGAAACATGTACTAGGCACATGTTGCTTTGTACAAAATACCTAATGAATGAAGCAACTTGTTAAAAAATATTTTATAGAATATCATATAAAACATTATAAACTGACTTAGAACATACTTACACAATGATAATAAAGTCTATATAAATAAAATAAATATGTGGCCTATTTTTGTGGCCTATTTGACTTTCTTCAAAATCAAGTGTGGCCCATTTGACTTTTTTGTGGCCTATTTGACTTGTGGCCTATATGACTTGTGGCCTATTTGACTGTAATCCATTGCACCAATCAGGATTTTGCACAATTTTCATTAATTTAGTCTCGTGAAATATAAAAAAATGCATTTTTTAAATTTATTTGGTCAAAAAATGTCATTTTAAGATATATTATGTATTTATATATTATATCTTAAATTGGTTTAGTAAAATATAACATATTTTTGATACACTGTAAAAAATTAAGGTTGAATTTATCAATAACAAAAAATTTTGTCACCGATTAAAGAATTTGGATACTTTCACGTTTTTTCTCACTTTTTTAAATAAAAAAAGCTAAAAATCTCAAAAACTACACGGTGAAAATCATTAAAATTTTGCATACAAGTCAGTGGTATGAAGCAGTTGATGAAAATATAATCAGATGTTGGATTCTTAATAGTGCCCATTACACAGGTCTTACCTTAACCCTTTTGTCCATAGACACAACTTTTTGCTTGGGCGAACAGAATAGATCTAGATCAGCCAGCACATCCGAACCATCTGATCAGGATCTGCACTGTTGGCTTTTTTATTCATTAGGTTATATCTGACTAAAATGGGACCAGTGCAGATCCTGATCAGATGGCATGAATGTGCTAGCTGATCTGGATCTACACTTGTCCCACATGCGTAAAAATGCGTATATAAGGAGGAAAGGGTTATGGTGTGTATCGTGTATGTACAAAAAATGGCAAGTTAATTTGAGGTCTCAGAACTCCAGCATTTGATTTTTATGTCTCCCCCCCCCCCCCCCCCCTCTGGGGGAGACATATTGTTTTTGCCTTGTCCGTCTGTCCGTCTGTCTGTCTGTCACACTTCGTTTCCGCTCAATAACTCGAGTACCCTTTGACCCAGAGCCTTCAAACTTCATAGGATGATAGCCCTTATTGAGTAGAAGAACCCTATTGATTTTGGGGTCAGTAGGTCAAAGGTCAAGGTCACAGTGACCCGAAGAGTGAAAACCATTTCCGCTCAATAACTTGAGTACCCTTTGACCCAAAGCCTTCAAACTTCATAGGGTGCTAGCCCTTATTGAGTAGAAGAACCCTATTGATTTTGGGGTCAGTAGGTCAAAGGTCAAAGTCACAGTGACCTGAAGAGTGAAAACCGTTTCCGCTCAATAACTCGAGTACCCTTTGACCCAGAGCCTTCAAACTTCATAGGGTGATAGCCCTTATTGAGTAAAAGAACCCTATTGATTTTGAGGTCAGTAGGTCAAAGGTCAAGGTCACAGTGACCCGAAGAGTGAAAAGCGTTTCCGCTCAATAACTCGAGTACCCTTTGACCCAGAGTCTTCAAACTTCATAGGGTGATATCCCTTTTTTAGTAGAAGAACCCTATTGATTTTGGGGCTAGTAGGTCAAAGGTCAAGGTCACAGTGACCTTATGAGTGAAAACAGTTTCCGCTCAATAACTCAAGTACCCTTTGACCGAGAGCCTTCAAACTTCATAGGGTGATAGCCCTTATTGAGTAAAAGAACCCTATTAATTTTGGGGTCAGTAGGTCAAAGGTCAAGGTCACAGTGTCCCGAAGAGTGAAAACCGTTTCCGCTCAATAACTCGAGTACTCTTTGACCCAGAGTCTTCAAACTTCATAGGGTGATAGCCCTTATTGAGTAGAAGAACCCTATCGATTTTGGGGTCAGTAGGTCAAAGGTCAAGGTCACACTGACCCAATGGGTGAAAACCGTTTCCGCTCAATAGCTCGAGTACCCTTTGACCCAGAGCCTTCAAACTTCGTAGGGTGATAGCCCTTATTGAGTAGAAGAACTCTATTGATTTTGGGGTCAGTAGGTCAAAGGTCAAGGTCACAGTGACCCAAAGAGTGTAAAACATTTCTGCTCAATAACTTGAGTACCCTTTGACCCAGGGACTTCAAACTTCATAGGTTGTTAGCCATTATAGAGTAGAAGAACCCTATTGATTTTGGGGTCAGTAGGTCAAAGATCAAGGTCACAGGGGCCTGAAGAGCGAAAACCGTATCCACTCAATAACAGGAGTTCTATTTTACCCAGAGCTTTCAAACTTCATACAATGTATGTCCTTATTGAGTAGAGGACTCCTATTGATTTTGGGGTCAGTAGGACAAAGGTCAAGGTCACAGGGTTCATCGTGCAGGGGTCATGGCGCAGGTGGGGGAGACATGCGTTTTTCTCAAAAAACATCTAGTTTTCTAAGACTGGTATCAGTTTTCAGCAGTCCGATGCTTGAGAATTGAGTATGGTCTCTAGTCTCAGTTTTATTGTCTTTGGTCCTGATCTTGACCAAACCAGTCTTTAACTCTTTCCTCCATATATACATATTTTTATGCAATGCCAACAGTGTAGATCCAGATCAGCTTGCTCATTTGTGTAGTCTGTTCAGGATTTGCACTCGTCGCATTTTAGTCAGAATTAACTGAACAAATAAAAAAGCTAACAGTGTAGATTTTGTTCAGACGGTAGGGATATGCTGACTGATCTGGATCTACACGGATTGTCCACGCAAAAAATGTATATATACAGAGGAAAGGATTAAGCATTTTTGTAGGAAAAGGTTTATTATCCCCTGCCGCATAGCAGCTTGGGGATATAGGAATGGTCTTCGTTCGTCGGTACGTCCGTCCATCTAACTGTCCTTCCATGCGTGCACATTTGGTGTCCGGTCCATAACTTTTCAACCCCTAGACGGAATTTCATGAAGTTTTAGGCAAATGTTCTCCCCATCAAGACGACATGCAGAACCCATGTTCCAACATGGCAGGCTCAATGTCTAGGTCACTAGGTCCGATTAAAGCAAAAATTTCGTTAACTCAATAGAGGTCACATTTTTTGTTCGATTGTCATCAAATTTGATATGAATATTAATATTGATGATATCTACTCAAATTACTAAAATCATGTTCTTGAATTTCCCAGGGGCTCTGCCCTGGGGATTTAAAAAAATCTTTTAAATTCTGTTTTTAACCTTTGATTTTCTACAGTTATCAACCAGATTTTGACACAAACTTTATGCCGTCTTAAAATTCAATATGTCCTGAACAATTCATATACTGGTTGTTCAGTGATAAAATTTGAAACAAAAATTTTAGTAGCAGAGTGAAAATTTCATGTGTCAAAATTCCAATATTTCTACCTGTCTTCAGCTTTATTTAGATTCAATCATAAGGTGGCAATATCAGAGTGTATTTATCCTGCTGGTGAATGACCTAATGAACTTTCTTGCTGAGATCTGTGTTATGCAATATTAAGAGCTTTGCTCTGGAGGTTTTTATAAGGTAAATTTTGTTATTTTGTATGGATACAGACCAAGCAAACATTATTTCTTCATAGCACTTTGAATATCTGGGCTTTTCTGAATATTTTATTCACTGTTTGTATGTAAAACAACAACAACAACAAATTATTAGCACATTCTCAAAATGTTAAGACTAAATTTAAGAGAGGTCTCAGCTGTATATTAATTGTTAATTGGAGGTCTCTTAACCCCTGGAATGAATATCATGAACATGATGTGCTGAAATCATTTTCCAACCTGGCTGGCTAAAGGTCAAGGCTGCCTGTGGTGTTTGAGCATATTTCGTGTCCAGTCCATAGCTTTTCAACCCTTTGAAGGAATTTCATGAAACTTTAGTCAAATGTTCTCCCCATGAAGACGATGTGCAGAACTCATGTTCCAACATGGCCGCCCCAATGTCAAGGTCACCAGTGGTGTTTTTTGAAAAGCCTAGAAGGAATTTCTTGAAAGTTGCATGCTTTGTGTCTGGTCTTTAACTTTTTAAGCAAGAAAGAATTTCATGAAACTTAGGTCAAATGTTCTCCCCATCAAGATGACATGCAGAACCCATGATCCAACATGGCCAGCTCAATGTCAAGGTCACCAGTGGTGTTTAAAGATTTGAACCATGCATTTCGTGTCCAGTTCATATCTTCTGAACCCCTGGAATGAATATCATTACACTTAGGTGAAATGATCAGTTCATGAACCTGATGTGCAGAACACATGTTCCAACCTGGCTGGCTTAAGGTCAAGGATGCCTCTGGTGTTTGAGCAGGCCAATACTCTGAACTTATCTGAACACGACATACCCTTGCACTTGAATTGGCTTCCACCTGCCTGCCCGCTGCCCAGAGCTATTGTTTAATTTGCTCTTAACCATCCATAATCTTTCCCACATTCACATCTGCGGCAGGGGATATTGCTGTCGTTCCGACTGCCTTGTTCTATTAATTTCAAGCAAACTACTGCCTCAAAAGAAAACAGATCATTTGCATTTTTGTAATGGGTTGAAGATTAGAGGCTCCTTGGAATTAAATACAAGAGTGACAGTATGAAATGTTATAATACCCCAGCAAATGAAGTAGAATATTCATCTCATGAAATGTGAAAAAATATCTTTGTGTGATGATATAAGGCCCGTTATTATTATACCCCACAAACAAAGTTTTGGGTGTATATAGGAGTCATTATCTGGTTATGTGGTTGGTCTGCGGCACTTACTACGTAAAAAATTTTCAAGATATCGACTTGAAACTTTAAACATATGTTCATGAGTAGATTTGCGCAAACTATTTTATTTCTCATGTGGATCTGTCTATTATTTTTTGGAGGGGAGCTCAATTTAACAAAATCTTGTAGCGCAAACTTCTTCTACAGTTTTCAAGATATTGACTTGAAACTTTAAACATATGTTCGACATGAAGTGTAGATTTGCCCGACATATTTTTCATGTGGATCAGTCCATTATTTTTTGCACGGGACATCATTAAACAAAACCATGTTATGCAAACTTCTACAGTTTTCAAGTTATCGACTTGAAACTGAATTCTTATGTTTGTTCTGCAAGAAGTGCACAAGTAAGCTACATATTTTTGTGTGTGGATCAGTCCATTATTTTATAGAAGGGAAGTAGCACAATTCAACAAAACCTTGTGACGCCAATTACTTATACAGTTTTTAAGATATTGACTTGAAACTTTAAACATATTTTTGGCATGAAGTGTAGATGTAAGCGAGATACTTTTATGGATCAGCATGAATTGTACATGTGCAAGACATTTTTTCCTTCTGGATCAGTCCATTATTTTTTTAGTGGAGCACTATTTAACAAAATGTTGTGATGCAAAGTACTGGTACAGTTTTCAAGGTAATTACGTCAAACTTAAAACAAATGTTTGGCTTGAATTGTAGATCTGTTTTACATATTTTTCATGTAGATCAGTCCATTATTTTTTTGTAGGTGAATGATTTAACAAAATCTTGTGATGCAAAGAAATACATTTTCAAGATATTGACTTGAAACTGAAATCATGTGTTTAGCATGAAGTGTCGATTTGGTAGACATATTTTTTATCTGGATCTTGTCCATTAATTTTTAAAGGGGAGCACTATTGAATATTTCATTCATTGTTAGGTAAAAAGATGTGAACATTATTTCTGTATAAATGTACTCTGACAAAGCAGTATTGCGGGGGTATTAATCACCTTCAGTGCTAGCTCTTGTTAATTGTTGCAAAGTCAGCTGTGTATTTGTTAATTTTTTTGATTTTTTTTCTACCTTTCATTTCATGAATCCAAGAATCTGGTGAGCGATAGGGCCTTTGGCCCTCTTGTTTATATTTATTGTTAACATTTTTACTCTGTATAAAAAAGTATCCACATTCCTATCTGTAATGTTGCAAAATTAGAAAACAAAATGTAAAAATTAATTCGTTGAACCAATTTGTATGTATATAATCCATATGGCACTTTGCTCATCACCTCATAAAGGGAGAGTGTACTGCGTTGAC
Organism: Corbicula japonica; assembly: GCA_038501625.1. NCBI lineage: Eukaryota > Metazoa > Mollusca > Bivalvia > Venerida > Cyrenidae > Corbicula > Corbicula japonica. The sequence continues at coordinate 23,811 of JAZAYU010000506.1, read as the reverse complement.
TATGTGCTATTGTCAATTATCTGTCCTTCTTATCAGTCGTCAGATTTATCGGAGATTAACGAAGTCTAGGGTCAATAAAATATGTCATTTGCGCCGGAGGGGAAACCAATAAAATAGCACAAAATTGTTTCATCATTAAGCATTCAGTTCGTTTCATAAAAGTTGTATCTTAGATATTGAAACTGGACGGTACATGGGTGTGTTCACGGGAGTTACAAGGGAAAACAGAATCTGTACATGCTGTAATTATAAGATGATAGAAAACGAATACAACTTTTTGTTAATATGCCCCTATTACTCGAATATTTTAAACGATTATATATGAAGGATTTTTAGCCAACAATCGATAAATTTAATAGAATAATGAAATCAGAAAGTAAAGGCAATATTTTCAAAATTACACAATTTATCAAAAATGTTAAAGTTTAACATTTGAGAAAAAATAAGCACGCAGGTAGCACGAAGAAATAAATAAGCAATAAATAATCTTGATAATGTATATATCTCTGAGAGTTTTATACATAACAACAAAACTAGTATTAAATACTTTATAATTAAGATAACTTAGTGTATAATATCAGTTTTCCTATATCGCAAAAGTTACACACAGGCTTGAGGTAGACCATATTAATATACGTTCAACAATTTCTTCGTTTTTATCAGTTCTGTGTAACTTAGTGCCGAGTTATTTAACTTGGATTTGGGCACATAGACGTCCGATTATTTTATTTATTTTAAAATCCTAAGCCCCGCGCTATATAACTTCTGCCTGGTCCATTTCATCCTTATTATTGCACTTATGAATAAATTTATTTTGTTGGAAAGCAATTTTTATATGTGTACAAATGGTGAAACGGGTTGTAAACTTATTACATTAAAGAATTTACAAATTCAGTCATAATAAAAAGCGGCAGAATGTGTAGCCTTTTCCAAAGACCTATATAGATAAATATAGAGATGTAATATACTTAAAGAAATTAGAAACGCAACTTCTTTAAACAAGAAATACATTTCATGTTTAAAGAAGTTGCGTTTCTAATTTCTTCAAGTACAAATAATAAAGTAAAGGAAATTAAAAACGCAACTTCTCTAATCATATATTTTGTATGAACACAAGTTGCGTACCTAATTTCTTTAAGTATATTCTTTGAATCGATGCATTTGCTAGGGTCATTGTTTGTAGAAACCATTTACCTTGTTTAAACACGGTACAGGAAATAAGCCATAAAACATATTCATTATTGATCTGTCATAACTTTGTTTTTACAACGCGTCATTTATTGGGAGGGGGTACAATAAAATTAATGATGCATTTTTTTCGATCAGTTAATAAAATCCCGAATTCTTTCTATTACTGTTGCGCTCTTGTTTGTCAAAATAATTAAAGAATAACAGTTCATTGAATTATTATGTTTTACTGAAAAAATCTTACAATGTAATCTCGATGCATGTTGAAGAGATTACGGTGCGATAGTTTTTATTTGTTCTAACTTTAATTCCTGTTGGGTACATCATTACGTGCTTATGTTTCAAATGTGTTTAGAAATATTCCCTAAACTTAACAATTTCAATTTTCCGATTGCATTTTACGATATAAATTTTGGATAAAATTTACAATTTAACTTCTTAATTGTAAATAGAAAGCATTTAACTTTTACAAATAATTAAGTAACATTTGCTTAAGTTATCTTAATATATATGTGGTTTTTGTTTTAGATAGGCTTGTATATAGATGAGACATTTTAATGACGATTTTAATTTCTTTATGCATTTTCTTATGATTGACATTTTTTGTGACTCAATGCAAAGACCTATAAAGATAGATGTAATATATATATCTTTGCTCAATGTGACATACACAAAATGTCACATTTCTTACCTGTTGATTTACCTGGGGTTCATTGTAATTTGTTACAATTATCACCTTTTTCGACTTTCGTTTTGGTTTATTATATCAATCTGAGTTTATTTTACAACTATATCGAAAATACGTATACTTATTTCTAAATACCATGAATAATTTAGTAATTATTTGTTTCCGCCTATGAAATTTGTAAAATATTGACGGATTCGCCAAATTTTAGCGTTTCTACTTAATTCGAAAAAATCACATAATTTCAAAACAATACTCCAACTTCTTCAAATTAAACTAGCAAGGCTCTTTATTGTTTTCTCTACTTGACTGCCGAATCGAACAATCTTCCGTCAATGATCGTAAAATTTCGGGAATGTTCGCAAATTTACGGAGACTTAAATTTTCACTTAAAATATTCGATAGTCGTGTTAGAAAAAGCTAAAAAGGACCAAAATGTTTTAAATTTAATTTAATAAAAATTAGTTTAAACAATAGCTTAATATTTTTTGATAAATATGTAACCTGGGTTTTTTAAAATTTATAATTTGGATAAAAGATATTAACAATAGAATACGTAAGGATAAGCGAAAAAATCCAACTTTCCCTATAGTTTCTATGTAAATAAAAGGGAAAATAGGGTGGCTATATTCAAAGTCAAAAAGGACCAAAATATCGTTAAGATAAATTAAAATTAAAAAAACCCATCTTAATCGGCAGAAATTTATCTTTAATATGTACTATGGTTTTTTTCGACTGTTTAAGAAATAAAAATGTAGTAAAGAAAAAACTGAATTGGTCGTTCATAATCTATTGAGAAATTCGTTATCGATTTTTGCTAACCGATGATGAGCAAAGTTGGATATGCTTTGCAAAGAACTAAATTGTTCTTGAAAATCTACAGTGACAACTTAGTTATCTTCCCCTTTTTATTGTTTGGGTTTCATCAAGAAGTCAGTGGTTCTAAGAACATTCATAGCTATTAGAAAGAATAGAGTTTCTCGAGTTCTTGTAGACATAAAATCACCAAACACCTAATTGTTATCAATGGGCTGTTGCTCTCATCTTGGTGTGGGATATTATGTTCTTGAGTATTTAAACTTTTAAACAACTGAGAATGAATAATAAAACATTACATATATCTGTGTAACGCCTTGTATGTTACACATATAATCAACGTTATACAATTTTGTCAGTTTTTTTTCTTTTAAGGGCTTACTACACTCCTCCCCTGCACGTTCATCGATAAAAAGACAATTATCAAAATCTCAGTAACTGCAAAATACCGTTCAATGAAACTTTACACAAATGAATGTTACTAAATAAATGTATCTTTATTTTGCATATGGTAAGACAAATTAGAATATTAAGGAAAAATAGCGAAATCTAAAAATTCCCTGATTTATATTTACATATTAAAGTCATAAGCCAACAATATTAAATATCCTGAGGAATTTGGTTTGTTTATAGTAAATGTGAAGTTAGGGATTCCAACGCTCTAAAACATCCAGATGATTCCTTACCCTGATGAACAAGATAACATATCGATCAAACCAATCCTTAATTAAATAAACCTAAATTTTAAAAATATGGTTTGTATTTGAGTTCAATCAAACCAATAAGTGGTCGAAATAAAGTAACCGCTATTACTGTTTACACGAGACCACAGAGATAGCTTTCGATTATTTTTGTAGTATTACATTTTATTTGGCCCTACTGACTGATTTATATGACAAATTTACCTGTAAAAAAGATCATATGTCTTCATAAAAATCGATCCGCTTTACTTTCAAAATTGCAACTTACTTTACTGAACTCTGGCCATATAGATGATCTAAAGGTCTAACAACAGCAGGAGGTATTACATCATAAATTATTAATCAACCAGTAACATTCTATAAGTGAAATAAACCATTATGTTTTAAAGGAAGCGAGAAAAGCGATGGGAGACGTAGAAAAACTCTTGCTAAAAGGAAACGAATCCAATGGGTCGGAATCTAAGTATTGGCCTCCATCTATTCCAGCATTTATCAAAAGTACGTGACAAGATGACATCAGGCACACAATCAGTCAAACAACGAGTAACATTCTGCATGCCTTTAAATTAGCATATTACCAAAAAAGGTAATTGAAACTGATATCTACACAGTAGTGAATAAAAAAACAGCACAGTTTTGAAACTATGTCATTTCTATATGTTTAGTTTCGCTAAGTTGTTCTTGGATGTCAAATAAAATATGTAAAATAACTTACTTAAAGACGGTTTTAAATAAATATACTATTTTTATGACTGATTGAGTGCATTGATGTCATATGTGTGTACTGTATCTGTCTCTTGTATGGTTATCCAGGCGCTTTTGTCGAATTTGTTTGGCCTTGCAGTTTCATTTATCAAAATTATTTAAAATCAAATTGCAATCGTCCATTGTGGTTAAATCAAAGAATTTTTTTCTTGATGTGCTGTGTTGGCAAACTATTTCTATAAACTCAATGGTATGATGTCTTTTGTTATTAAAGTATTTCTTATCATGGCACACAAGTATATAAATAACGGAAATATGAAATTAATTAGTCAAAATCATATTCATATGAACTTGAAATTTATAAACAGTTGACATTTACAGAATTATATCATTATAATTATTGGGACGTTTTATGAATGTCTACATTTGTTACAATTTTCATCTTTTAGATCGTCTATCGCAAGACAAAACACTTCAAGTGTATGTGCCAGAGGTCTCTAAGTCGACACAAACCTTCTTGGATGAATTCAAAAAACGAATGAAAAAGAAGAACATCATTCTTGACATAAACTGCGATGTTTCTCGGGTGCAGACGGGAGCACTTCTCGTAGTTTGCCCAAACTTATCGCGTTTGCAACCAGATATCGACAGCTGTCTTAAAGGCATTCAAAGTAAGTATACATATTATGTTGCAACCAGATATAGACAGCTGTCTTAAAGGCTTCCAAAGTAAGTATAAAAATTATGTTGCAACCAGATATCAACAGCTGTCGACAAATCAATGTAAATCAAATCACCGGCATCTCATATCGCATTCTCCCTAACCTAATCATTTATAACAGGGTAGGAATCACGTGGTAAAATGTTTTGGTACCAAGCACTTAGAGATGACGCTGACTACTGAGGCGGTATGTATTTTTGATTTGTTTCTCCTTAAAATGTAGGAAAAAATCTATGTTCCAGGGCCAATTTTCTCTGCGTTTTGATACCTCACTTATTCAAAAAAGTGATAGTTTACCTGGAATCCTTATCACAAAAGTTGAATCAAGCGGACATTTGGTATAAAAATGTAACCCAACGAACTGTCAATTTTTGGGGGGTTAATTTTCTGCATAAATATACACATTATCGCTTGCAGACCTACAATTAACCCTAATTGTGTACATGCACCTGCAATGGTGTCAATGTCTAAGCGTCTTGGAAAAATCATGTTACAATCAAGTTTTGAACCAAGCACTAATGAAATATTTTCAGAATAAAGCACTAACTAGTTTTATATATATTTACAGGACAACACAAGAACACATTTAAGTCCATAGGAAGAAACATTCTGGCGCGGCAACGTGTATAAAGGGTTGCCAGCACCTTAGGTGAAAACAATCCTGACTTTTCCCTGACATTTCACTGAACAAACCAGGCTTTTCACTGACCAATATGACCAAACTTAAATGGACTCTACCTCCCCTACAGCTGTCCACTCAACTCATAAGTTCATTTTTATTATTTTTACAATAATACATGTATTTTAAGAATTCAAGCATGCTTTGTACATCTATTCAAAGTCTAGTAGTTTTATGTTTAGAGAAATATTAAACTATGTAAAATAAGCGAGCAAATCTTACAAGATTTTACCAATACTTCTAAAGATAATTGGCATATAATTTATTCTTGAATGACGGTAAGGGAACAAAAATATCGCATAACATTCAAAATCTTAAATTAATAAATAACATGATAGTAAAAAGGAAAGAAATTATCACAACTGAAGCTCGAGCATCCATTATTCACTATTGACTGGAATTATCATCAAAAGCAGAGTAAACGAAATGTTATAGTCTGCAAAAGGTGCGAGCAAACAAGATACCATTTTAAAACAAGTAAAACAACTTGTCAGACAGAAAGCCAATTGATTAATGTTTCCTTCGTGTTGTAAAATAAAATATTTGTTTTAAATAATCAATTAAACCATAAAAGTTTAAAAGTTTGCTTGGACAAACTTAGAAAAAGCATGCATGTAGGCCCCTGTCCAACAAATATAGATAGTCTGGTCCAAATGAAGAAATATGTCACCCCCATGTACACTTGGCCAAACGGAAAAAAGGTCAGTTGATGCAGAATGTATGCTTAAATTTTTTAATCAATCTAGAGAAAACTTTTTGAAGTTCGTGTCACAAGATGAAAGTTAATCGTGCACCTTTCATTAAAATGATGGAGTGAGTCACATAAAAAAATGTCAGGTATATTTACACATTATACCCCGTAGCTAAGTGTTTAAAGTTTCAAGTCAGTATGTTGAAAATGTAGCAGTAGTTTGTGAAGCAATATTGTAACAAAAATCCTTGCATTATACAAAAGACAAAGTTGCTGTGAACTGAATGTTGGAACATGGATTTTGTACATGACACATGTTCACAATATGGTGGTCACCTGCCAATAAATTTATAATCTAGAAAGTAGCATACATTGCAAGCATATGCAATTGATGACAAATTAGAACTTCGGGTGAGTGTATTGTCAAATTAGAGGCTAGTTTAACATTTGCTCCATGATTTAAAACTATTAGCATTGAGTCGCTTAATGCGAGAATGTGTATTTTGTGAGTTGATGTCATTATTCGCCGACGTTTCTTTTCAGGCATTTCGCTGGAATAAACATTATTGCAATCAAACTTAGCAAAAGAATGGCATTTTGTATCAGAAAAAAATTAAATAAAAGTTAATAGGCTCTTTTAAAATTAAGAAAAAAATGCCACCAAGTTTAAAATGACTAAGCTCATTTGGTATATTTCTGTTTCAGGTCGCAAACAAATGGCAGTACTTGTACTTCATTTCAAAAGAGAAAGTTCCTTACCGAAATTACCATCAGCCACACAACTTGTGACGGACGCAAAATACAATAACATTCAATTTATTGATATGGCTTTCGATGAGAATATCTATGATTGTGAAATGAACAGCGTGGCGAGAGACCAACTGACAAACTTCATTGGCAACTTATAATCGTTGTTCGATATAAATAAACCCAGTCGAAATTCATAGTACATATTGAATTATGCTACGTTTTTAAATTCAATATGTTATATCGGTCATTCTTTTTCGCTGTAAATTTTTGACCCGTTTGGAACATTTCCTGACAATTGGGACCAGCTATCATTCTTTAGAAATTGCAAAGTATACTGTTTGAAATAACTGGAGTCATGTCAAGGTCACTGTATCTAAAAATAGACATTCTGTGTTCGGAAAATACAGCATTTTCACTATCATACACTTTTATCATATTGTGCTTATAAACTTTTGTTGAAAAATGATTTTTCTCACATTTCAAACAAGCACACACTCACTATGTGAGATATGCGCTGGTATTTGTTTTTCAAAATAACTGACTATATTAGAGTACGTATCGTTAAGACCTATCAATCCGATTCCAAATGGATAATCGAATTACAAAAAATTCTCGGAATTCTTAATGATTTACACTTATTCATAAGAATGGTAATTGTATATTGCTGAATATTTTAATGTATGAAAAAAATAGAATTACACTAACAATGATATTATGGTCCAAACAGGGATAACTCTTAATTATATAAAAAATATTTTAAAAACATACATGACATTTATAATGACCGTGTGGTTGTTATGCAAGACACGATGAAAGGAATAAGAGAAACAGGACGCCCTTCCATACAGAAACCACTCTGATCCGGAAACTCCTTTAAATCGGACAAATTGCCCGGTCCCAAACCTTTTACTATATGAATCACCCCTTTAATCCAGAAACCCCTTTATTCAGGAAACCGGACAGATTTATGGCACAAATTGGATTTACCTATTACAAAACACTCTTTTAAACCGGACAATATTAAAATCTTAATACGATTGTTCATGTAAACATGGAAATGTATGATCCATTAGGAGAATGAAAATTCATCTAAAATACATGTACACAGTAAATCAAGTTTGTCAAAATTGTTGCCATAAACCGTTCAACAGTTCTGGTTCTTCGAGTGTACATTTCATTCCACGTTTACTTTCATTTTCAATTCTGGAGTTTTCGAACAATCGTTGATAGTTATCGACAAAATTCGACGGAAGTACAATTCTATCAACAGTCCTTTCTTTAAACTGTGGCATTCTACCACGTGTCCTTTCTGTCATCTGTCGTATTCTTTCAAGTGTCTTTCGACGAATTGTCGTGCTCCCTATTCATTCACACCAGTATGAATTTGTGTACGGCCAGAGCAGGTCATGATTGGTCTTAATTGCTATGACAACAAACTGAAGTTTATCAAATGTGTTTTCACAGCTTTTTGTTTAAATACCTGTGGCGTCGGGCTAGTGTATTTGTCTCATGCTGCTCTCCTTCAACACTAAACTGGAATAAATCAGTTGTGTAAAAATGAAATGAATGGATTTGTTTTTATTTTTAATGTTAAATTTTGAAATATTTGAAGGAGAAAGTATGATGATAATCTTCTTTTATTGTAATAATGCATTTAAATGTGTTAGTTTAAAGCTGTAGAAAATATAACTTATTATAGCGGATCATTGCAGTTCTGTGCATAATATACATCAAAATGTCTATGAGTGGAAAAAAGGTTGAAATCTTGTCCAGTTGTCAAAACCCTTTTAGTACGGAAACCCCTTTAAACCGGAAATTGTATTCGGTACTCTAGAAACCGAACAAGCTGTGAGGTACAAACATTTCCCCTTAAACGGAAAATTTACTATTAATATTAAAAAATTAAAATCATAACATTTTCAATAGAAAGATTTAGATCAAGAAACTTCGCTTGCTTTTCTGGAGCATTTGTTTTATAAAGCTGGAGTTCATAAGGGTACATTTTATCAACTAGAGATGGAAAATGGTTCTATATTTAACAAATTATCTAGTCACCTCAATGTGTAGTTGTGTTGAAGGCTTTAATAATGTAATCTTGATATGTACGCAAATAAATGTGTATGGATCTCCACAATCGCAAAGAAAATGGAAATTTATGTGAATTCTATATATATTACCTTAGATAATGATCACGTTGCCTGCTTTTAATACTGCGAAGATTAACAATAACAAGGCTATAAAATATAAATCGACAAGTAAGGAGGCTTGATTACACTAGTGTATCATCACGTGCTGTATTTCCTTTGTATGTAATGAGAAAATTACTAATCGTCCTGAAAACTTCACATTATTAAAAAAAAAACAAAAAACAATGAAACCAACGTTATTGCTACGGTGTTCCGTTTCAACAAACTGATTTTTTTCTCCCCTTTTACCGCGATGCACGATGTTACTATGATGAATTCACGATGGTAAGAAGGCACGATAATGAAAACGCGAAGGCACGATGTCACGATGGTGAAAACACGATGGTACGACAATGTATAAAACCCAGATCAAGAATGGTCATGTCTTGGACCGTGAACTGTGTTTTATACATTGGATGGTACGATGGAGAAAACGCGATATTACTTACAATAAAAACGGGATAGTTGAACGGTATGTACACTTCTTCTATCCGAATCGTTTGCGTATTATGTTTAAGTGTTTATAGCCGTAAAGACGATCTATTAATTTAACTTCCTTTCATTTTTTTATTTGTAAATGCCATTGAAATCAATAATTATTTTTTAAAGAAAGAGTGTCATTGGAGTCAACAAATCTAAATTTGTGAAAATATCACGGTTTGAAATCGGCCATTTTTGAACGTAGAAACTACCGGAAGATGCAAAAAAACGGTATTGGGAAACGACAATGTCCAATACGGAATTATTAATCTGACGAGTTGTATCAATCTTGCGGATTATCGCTACACTATGCTAAAATCATTAATGGGTATATTTTAAATTTCCTTATGAGAATTTGTCAATTACCTCTTTGTTTGCACGGCGAAGGCAAGGAGTTAAGAGTTTGTGTATGTGTAAAGTGAAATATGGTAAAAGAACCTGAAAGCTTGATCCCTGTCATCTTGCTGATTTGACTCCAGGGACTCGGGTCTCGGTAAGGTTATGAGTACATATCCAGTTTCTATACGTTTTATATATTTGTGTGCTCCTGCATGCAACATTGTCGAGTTCATGGATAGGTTGGAATTATTCACAAAGACAACTTAGTCTTGTTTGTTCCATATAAGAACCTGCTGGGACAGGTGTGAGGTTGGTGCTCTCTAGAACCTGGATTAAATCATCTGTACAAATTGTTTCGCCACTGTCCGTTTCAATGCGGAAATCCGAAATGTTTATAATTTCGTTTATTGTTTGCGGTGTTTTATTTGAAATCGATCTTCTTATAAACCCGTGCTCTCCTTTTCCTCTCAACATTTGTGCCCGAGGTTATAAAACTGAGCATGGAAACCAGTCTCAAATCTCAAGCATCTGATTGGCTGAAATGGCAACTGGTCGCCATTTCAGCCAATCAGATGCTTGAGATTTGAGACTGGTTTCCATGCTCAGATTTATAACCTTGGGCACTGGCTGCGTGGGAATGCTGTGTTTTCTTGGTGTTGCGATTCCTGATATGCACATATCCCTTTTTCATTATATCTTAAATGATAGTGTCTCTAGCTGGGAGCGAACACGCACCGTCACGGCGACAGCGCCTAGCCCTGCAATTCCTGCGACGTAACCAATTGAGCTAACCCAGACAACCCCAAAAAAGGTTGATCGGATAGCCCTGATATACGTAACAATCACTGCATGACATCGGTAACGGGTTATTTTACTGATAACAGTACTGACTATATGTACGGGGAGACGTTTTACGGTCATCTGCAGTCGCCATTACACTTTCATCGATAAAACGAAAATTATCAAACTCTATCCCATGGCAAAGTGCAGTTAAAATAATACATCTTTATTTTACATAGTTTATTTAAGAAACTGCTAGAACAATAAAGAAAAAGAGCTAGATCTACAAAGTTCCCTAGAATTCTATTTACATCCAAACTTAAACTAAACAACATAAGACATCATTTTAAATACCCGCATAATCAGATACTGAGAACAATATATTGTCTTTTTTGTCGAAAAATGTAATTAACATGTAATATTTGAAAAGTTTTGATTGACCTTGAATTTCTTCTGATATTAATATGTGACAAGCGAATAACAATTTTTAATTCTCTCTTCAAAATTGAAAGTTCTTAAAATTATCATATGGTTGTCAGTATCATTGAACTCCTGTACACTTGTCTTCATTTTTTCTTAGGATGCTTTTTTGTGACTATCATAAAACAAAATAAACAAATTGAAATAATGCCCTTTAACGAAATAAGTTTGTTTAAATGTTCATAGATATACACAATCGGGAAAGTTTGTTCAATGTAAGTGTTGGTAGATAAGCACCATGAGGAGGAAGAAGCACATTGTTTCCCTGGCAACATCGTTTATCAGCATTGCTGCTGTGGGATCATCTTACACTTTATATTATACAGCCCACTTATAAGGACTAGAAGGCTGTAAATGCTATTATAAGTAGCCTAATGAATAGTAGAGTGATAATAAAATGTGCGGTTCAAGACAGCCAGTTTGACTAGACAGAAGAATCACTTCCCGTTGGCAGATTCAGAGAAAGATACTAACATGGTTCCCATACAAGTTGATTCACGTATGTAGAAACATTTTTTTAAAGTTTAGCAGACATGTAAAAACACATTTTCCTACTTTCTGTCATATCTATCACAAGAATTTTATTTACCTATTACTTACAACAACAATAAACAGCGCTCAAAACGTAGAAAGTTGGTGATAATTGTCCTTTATAAAAGAAGTTTAAGTTCCATCTGTGCACAAGTCTCAAATCTCAAACACCTGGGTGGGAGGTTATAAAACTGAGCATGGAAACCAGTCTCAAATCTCAAGCATCTGATTGGCTGAAATGGCGACCAGTCGCCATTTCAGCCAATCAGATGCTTGAGATTTGAGACTGGTTTCCAAACTCAGTTTTTTAACCTTGGGCACTGATTGTCTGACATGGAGACTAGTTTAAATTTCAGCCGATCAAATGCTTGATGTTTGAGACTGGTAAACAATCTCAGTGTTATGATTTTTATTTAAGTCTATGACTTTTAAATGTGATCTTTAGCCTTTAGACTTTAGTCGCTATCATCGTCACTATTGTTGGGGTTCAGAACCGCATCAACTCTGTCATCTGCAAACTGCATCATCTGTCTTAGCGCTAACAGTATCGGTATATTGGTCTTCGTGTCCAGGACAATATCCGCCTCGTAATTCTTCACCGGGTGAATGCAGGCTTCAGGGATATGGAATACATCTGCAGCAGTCTTCACCGCATCTCGGACTTTCACGCTCCTGAACATCAAGGAAACATCCTGTTCCACTTTAGCACAAAGCTTGTCCGCCTTTGTCAACACCAATACACGCGGGATACCTGTCAACATTCAAAAATTCACGATGGTATTTTCTTTTGCCATTACAATTTTAAACATTTACCACAATTTTTTCTTTGTCAATACAAACAACTAGTGAATATGTCATCACGCAAAATTAATCGTAAGCAATTTCCTTTGTCAAAACCAATACCCGTTGCGAAAGTTAACGAAAGTACTCCACTTTGTCTAAACCAATACCCGGTGAAAAGTTTATGCTAAACACGAGAACTCGACCATTATCCATTTCCCATCATTATACTCACAATCTATCGTTATCCGCGAGGTGAATGCAAGGATGGTTTACTTACGCAGCTGTTTGATCTTCTCCTGTAGTTGGGCGATCTTTGCCACATAGGCAGCTGGAATACCAGCGTGGACTACTTGAGAGTCTACAACAAAGACGACACAATGTGTCTGATTCTTAAACGTTGGATTTGGACGATAGTGTTGTGTATCACTTTCGCTTATTGGAGATCTTGGATTGAACTGAAAATTAAAAAAAAACATACAGTCAAACTTTTTTTAAGCAACCACCTAATGGAGTGACAAATTTGTCTGCTTAACAAAGTTGGCTGTTAGAGAATTTCGCCCACTAACTTATCAAACAAATAAATTCAGAGGGTATAAAATGATAGTGTCTCTAGCTTGGAGCGAACCCGCACCGTCACGGCGACAGCGCCTACCCCTGCAATGTACTACCATTAAACCCCAGTTACACAGAGCCATCGGTGATCGGTCGGTAGTTTTGTTAGACAAATTATGGAATGAACCGATGACAAGGGATTAACCACCGATATCAACTATTGGTCACCTGTTTGCCACCTACCTATTGCTATTGGGGAAAGATGAGTTTCGTGGGTGAAAAATTACCGATCGGGATTTTTAGACATGTTTAAAATTCTCGATCCGTGAAAATATTTTACAAATAACCGATCAACCACTTGTTTGCAACCGGTCATAACCGATCGACATCCTGTCTAAATCCGACATCACCGATCGACAACCTGTCTACAACTGATATATCAGATGGGCCACCGATAAACAACCGATCAACTAATACTTACTTCCGATAGAAAAAAAAGATGAGAATTAATGTCTTCAAGCAACCATTGAAATATCTGTTTAACCAATGAACACTTGTTAATCACCAATGGCTGTTTACACAGAAGTCCAGAAATAAAACAACGCATGACAACCGATCAAAACGGCGATTAACTGAAAATAAAACAACCGATTGGGCACCGACCGTCTGTGTAACTGGGACCTTACTTTATGATAACTGTTCCACAAAGTTTCTTCTTGGGTGGTGTCATGCAAAAACATTTTTTCTAAGAATTTTGAGGTTTTGTTTTTCAAAATAAAAATCAGACATTATCGTTGAAACACTATTCTGAATAAAATGTTGAATATAGGATTATATGATATCAACACATATTGTCTCATATTCTTTCATTTACCGTATATCCATCTTTAACATGACCTTTCAGCAACATGACCATATCATCAACATGAAATCCCTCGTTCTCCGATTGCTCGATTCCCATACAGTCCCGCAAAGAATATCTTTGAAGCAATGATCCTTCTGTAAACTTCTCATACTGTTAACAGTGAAGAATTTGCGTTATACAAATTTAAATGATATACCAAACCACCAATTTACACAAACAAAAAACAAACATAAACTGATTTATGAAACCTTTAATATGAAGTCATATTTGCATGGTCCCCTATTTCCAAAGGAAATTTCAAAGAGTAAGCCAGCATGATGATTAATATGTAAACACACTTGAAATTTGACATCATTTATATTCATACATATTTTAAGAAAAAAAGTTTTCAACTGATGAGCATTTATTAATTTATATAAAATAAACATCAACAAAAATAATATAACAGTATTTAATACTGTTATATTATTTTTGTTGATGTTTATTTTATATAAATTATAGTCGCACTATTAATATAAATTTATTGACCCAAAAAATTCCAATACTTGATGACGTATCTGGTGCGTAGCTGGTGTGCTTACACACGCATCACCAGTCTCAACTATAAAACGAGGTGCGTGTACCTTCAAAAAAGTTAAATTTAACCCGTTGCGATTAATACGGAGAAAAAGGGTTAATACAATTTGGACGAGTCAATACAGTTTTTGAAACTAAGTTGATTTTCCTTTGAAGAATTAGTGTACATATGGCTTACAGATCATTGTTCTCCTTGGGTAACGACTGTGTTATGTCGGGAAGTAATGATCTGATTTTTTCACGCGTAATTCGAGTTTTGAGAAAGTTATTTCGACATTTTTGTTTAGATATAACCCTTTTGCGTTAAATCACACAGGTGTTGAGTTGGAACACTTCGTATTTCTGGTTAAACAGACTTACACCCCTGATACACAGAGCTATCGGTGAGTGATCGGTGAGTTTTTCAGCCAAATTATGGAGTGAACCGATGACAACGTATTAAACACCGATATCACCTTTTGGTCACCTGTTTGCCACCGATCAACTGCTCTTGAGATAAGTTCTGTCGGTAAAAAAATTAACAGATTGGGATTTTTGAACATGTTTAAAATTCTCGATCGGTGAAAATATTTTGAAAATAACCGATCGACAGCCTGTCTACAACCGCCGTCAACGATCGACAACCTGTCTACAACCGATATCGCCGATGGGATACCGATAAGCAACCAATCAACTAATACCTACCACCGATAGAAAAAATATGAGAATATAAGCGTGAGATTTTGTCGGTTTTGATCGTTGGTTAATAGGGATTCAATCTGTGACCAATTGACTGCTGCCGTCATCGGTGATGTTTTTCAGTAAACTGAAAAAGTCATCGGATCTCATCACTTAAACATACTTTTTTTATAGAAAAGAACCGACGGCAACCTTTATCGCGAGAAATGCAAGATCTTAATCACCGATGTCACCGATCAAACAAAGATAAACCAAATATTTATTTACCCGATTGAACATTTGTCCATCACCGATGGTCGATTACTCAGAAACCCTCACGCAAGGCAACCGACCAAAACAGCGAAAAACTTAAAATAAAATAACATATTGGGCACCGACCGTCTGTGTAACTGTGGCCTTACAAACGGGAGAAGTTTAGAGAGCGGTTCATGACCATGTTTCAAATATTTATATTTAGAACTACGATTTTGATGATGATTTTTCACATATTTTGATAATAATAATATCAGTGACTTGACACCAGTTTTACAAGAAAACAGGGGTGTATTAGTTAGGGTTGGCAAGCTATTTCGTTCTGTATTACTGGTTCACTAATATGTGAACATCTAAGTTGACATTCCTTTCTTTGAAATATGCACTGATATTTATGAAGACAGAGGAAATAGCTAAAAGTACCTGAAAACACATACGGCTTAAAAACGAAATTTATGCTACATTTTATTTTGATGAATTGAATAGAACCTTTGCAGGCCAGTCTCAATAACGCTCTGAAGACAAATGTTGTCGCAGTACAGCGTAAGAATTACACCTACACTCATACAAAAAATATTTGGTAGTGTTGATTACTTTACTTCACTGAATAATCATCGATTTTATATACAGCATTAAAAACATTTTTTATCGCGTGCTTTGTGGTTCAGTGGCCATGCAGGCTGCCTGTGTTCGATTGCCTGCCGAAGCACACCTTTTCCTATTTTTAAACCGTAAACTTAGATCACTTGAAGCCACCAAATAAACTCTTGACAATCCATAATCTATTTCCTCCCCCTCCTCCTCATCATCGTCGTCATCATCACTGATTACAAAACCTACAACCAAGCAATTATTTGCTGGATCACAGCTTGCAATTAGATCATTGACATGTGTCTGAGAGACATGCCTCAAACAAAACTTGAACACAACAGCTAAATATCATCAAGTCCAATAGCTGAGATGTGAAATATGTAAATTCTGAATTTTGCAGAGATCTTTATTGTACATGTAAATTAATTTGTCTGAGAGTTGTGGGAATCCCCATACACTTTCCATAAAAAATAACAAAATTCGAGATACAACTATCAATGTGTATTTTAAAATAAAATAATATGTTTAACAATTTTAATAATCTTATTGTCAAAACAATTCAATGATTTTAAAAACAGATAACAACAAATACAATCACTCATAACAAACATGACTTTAACAATTGTTAATTTCATTGAGTATACATTTTATAAAAGGAAATGTAACTCAAATAAAACTAGAGTGTCTCCTCGGACACTGCTGCGAAATAATTTTAAATAATAAAGGGCCATTACTCTGGTAAAAATGGTCGCTGGAAAAAACTTTTCTTTACTATCATCTGCACATCTGCTTGATCATATGTGAAAGTTTGAAAGAAATCCTCCTTTAGTCTCAAAATTTGGGGACATGTGTATGGATGAGTGCAACTCTATATGCCTCCCACTTTGTGGAGGCATAAAAACAACATTTGAATAAATAAAGATATATTTAACAATAAATTATATAGTAATACATTGTGATTAAATACAAGCAATATCAAAATGATGTTTTTAAAATATCTGAACAGAACATGCATACATAGTCAATATTACATCCAGAAACATTCACACAACCGACATGCATCCATCGCTCACAAGCATCACATCCAATCCAATTGATTTCCCCACTCTCATAATCAACAGGCTCATACAAACCGCACACACCACATCTATCTTCCGTCACTCCCTCACAACTTGCTGCTTCATTCACACCAACCGGTATGTCATCTGAGTCTGTATTGTCGTCACTGTCAGAGAGGTCGTCTTCAGTGTCAGAGTCGTCATCTAAAGAGATAACCACAGGAGCAATCTCCTCTTCCTGTACACAGTCAATGGCCCACAATTCCCTTTCAACCTTGTTGATAACATGATCCTCACACTTGTTCCAATATTCAGGGGTTATCAGTGCTTTTGAAGCTTCAAACAAGATCTTGGTATCAGCAAGTTTGAAAGTTGAATTGTTTCTGGCCACATGGCCCTTCATTTTAGCCCACACAAGCTCTATGGGATTCAACTCACAATGCCGTGGGGGCAAACGAAGGACCCTGTGACCAGCAGCCATAGCTAGCTCATCAACTATGTACCTTGGAAGAGGTTTATTCCTACGAACTAAATCCAAAAGTTCTGCCTTAACCATATCGTCCGTATAGTCTATCCCTTTAGTCCGAAGCCAGTCACGTATGTCCTCCTTCTTTGTCGCAGTATTTGGTGACTTGGAGTCCTCTGTCATAATTGAATGGTAGCTGGCATTGTCTATGACAATTGTGCTTGGTCCTGGTAATACCGGAAGAAGGGTATTTTTCCACCAGTCGAAGAAGTGTTTGTGATTCATTTCAGAGTGATAATCTCCAGTATCACTTTTAGCCACAAACACTTCTCCGACTGTTGGTATTAACCCCACATCTCGGCAACCAGCATCAAGCACAATAAGGCGCTGACCTTTACCTGTTGGTGTGAATTTACAGCAAGTTCCTCTCTCATCCCCTAACAATTTAGAAGTCAAACTCACAGCACTTTCACTCCACTCTCCTTTCACACAATGGTTCACATTCACCCAAGTCTCATCCACATACACAATCACATCTCCATCTTCTCGTGCTTTTGTAATACTTCTGAGATATTTGTGTCTGCTGGCCACAACATCTTCCCTCTCACGGATAAATCTTCTCCCTTTTCCACTTTTGTGAAATCTAAAAAGAAAGTAAGAGAAAACTTTGACAATTTTTAGTTATCTTTTTTTTGTTCCAATCAATTTAATAAATGAAGATAATACATTTAAAGATTTTTTTACAATAGTTCTCTAACTAAATGATTATAAATGAAATATTAATCCTTACAAACTATCACATTACAGTTTTAATAATTGGGCCATAAGTTTAGATTTTTTTATTGTATAACATCAATTTTCATTTCAATAACAAACAATTATAATGCAAAAAAGACAGCATGTTGATGTATTTTGTATTGTAAAACTGAAACTGTATCCATAACTAATAGTATATTATTTTGAACTGATAGATGTGTAACCTGGTAATGAAAATGTTAAAGAAATTTATATTATGCAAATGATCCAATTAGTAATGTCTTTGATGTTTATCAACATCTGAAAATCCATATGTTATTTAGTTTTGGTCTGCAGGTTGAAAGAGAAACCCAGACAAGATTAGTAACACTAATTATATACAGTGTGGTGTTAATTGAAATCAAGTATCTTTATGTAAGCAATGGATTAATTCATAAACAATTAAGATTGGCATATTTTATCCTAAATAAAGTTTTGCACAACTTTTCAATAATAATTTTAGTGTTGCTTTCCATTAAGCGTCATTGAATTGGAACTACAGTATAAAAAATTAAAATACACTCAGATCTGTCACAGTTACAGGGCCATGCCCACCACTAAATTTACATATTGATGCAAAAATTTCACAAATGTAGGGGAAGGGGACCCTTTTCCCATTGGGGAAAAAAAAGCTGATTTCTAACCAGTAAGTAAAAGTGGTCAACTGTGTAGATCCTGATCTGGCATGTGTAATTTCTTCTGGATCTACAGTGCCTTATATGCGATAAAATCCATATGTATGCAGTTGAATTTACTGACCAACATCAATTTATTGGGATGGGGCTTATGTGTGATATTATTTTGTTATATTAAATAACCCTTTTTTAAACATGCAATATGTTTCTTACGTACAATACTTTTTAATAGGTTTAACGTGTTTGTCTTGTACAGAATTATTGAAACTGTATTTACCTAAATCCCAGCTTTAACAGTGTGCGATGAATTGCACTTCTCGAGGTTCTCAAGCCTCTCGCCTCCAGGGCTGAAGTCAACTCTCTTATTGTGACGTGTTTCTTCATCCTGTATCTTTCGTATACCTCCCTCCTCAGAACACCCTGATCGAACCCGTCTAAACCCAGTCTTGCAGTGTTCCTTTCCAAGTTCATCTCATTCCTCTGCTGAAATGGAATTGTTAAGTAATACCCAGAATCTATCCAATAAAATAATCTTGAATAATATATTAAATAGATCCTGACTGCATGATCTTGATTTATCTGGTGATAATGGTATTCAAGGTTTGCTTTAACTCAAAATGATTTAACAGCTCTTTACTGAAGTTGTTGCTTGATCAAAATCAAATTATGTTTTAATAGAAGTAAGATTGATTAAGCATATCAGTAATAATTAAGAAAGAAAAAGCTGCATCAATAATAAAGATATACAGGGCTTTTCATTCTTATAATAATAACAGAGGCCTATAAAAGGCCTCTTCCCAATAAATTGATTCAAGAATGTAGTATTTTTATTCACGTTAGTTACAAGTCATTTATTATGCACTTTAATTTCAAGACTTCAATTTTCAAAAACTCCTCCCAGGATTTAAAACCCATTTTTGGACATCTTACATGGAAAAATACTATATATATACTTAATATTAATCAATTAATTTTGTTTTCCCAAAATAAACAATTAATGTGCATAAATTTCCCAATTGGAAAGGCAAAGGCCAGGGCCTCTTCCCAATTTTCTGATGAAAATCCATGATATATTCATATATACTGGGTGGCAAATGGTTACAAGATGATCCTCCAGCCAGTAATTAGTTAATGTTAAGTAAGTTCAATTACCAATTACCAATTAAGTAAGTTCAAAACAATATATTTTCCTGGAAATATTTATAGAATATTAACAATTGAACATTACTGATATTATATGGTCACATTTAAACCTTAGGTACATGTAATGGCTGTTTTTGTTTTTAGTTCTTTGTCTCCATAAAATGTGATTATGGCCACAACTTGCGTTGAATTGGAAAACGCTGAGAATATGCTCATATTGGCTCGGTATAAAGTATGCATGTACAGTCTTAAGTTCTGACACTAAATAAAAATAAAAGCATGGAAACAATTTGTGAGAGACACCTTGTCCTACAGATGGATGGGCCAACTTAACAACATTATTTACAACACACAAATGAAGGCCCATGCTGACAAGGTGAGTACAGGTATTTATTTTATGCAAGTTGATCAGTTAAAAGCATGTAACAACTATCAACTTAAAAAAAACATAAAAATTGAGGGTTCACAATAGGGTCTACACTCAGGGTTGGGTGGTAAATACCACCCCTGGTATTTACCGGTATTTATCGTCCTGGAAAATACTCCCCAAAGTGAAAAATACTGGCAAATACTACTCAGATGAGTATTCTTGCCTTAAAGTACTGCAGAAATTTTAACTTGTTTGACTGTTACTAATGTATAATCATAATAATAATTAATTTGCTCAGATATTTTAATAAAATTTCATATCAGGTGATGACTTTAAGCACATACAGTAAAAATAAATCTTAAAGAACTGTCTTTTTTTTACTTAGAACATAAAAATACAGCAGGTGAGAAATTAATGCTGATCCACCTGTTCACTTGGCTGTGACACTTAGCAAGCAAGGCCATAAGGTCTAGACTATTAAAACAACATGTTTCCATACATGGAGCTGTAATAGCCAGGGGCAACAAAGGCAACAGTAGAGTGTCATAAATAACCTATAGGATTCTTCTAGGTGCAAGTAAATGGTTGTGTAACTTGTGTATTGGCTGAATTCATTATTGTTAATAATTGAATTTTGAAGTTGTCCAAATGCTGACTATAAGAAGGAATACATTGTATTTCATAAATTCCATGGGTGGTCAATTTAAATGACCACTTTTTCAGTACTTTAACATTTATTTATTATTGATAACTGATAAAAGTGTTGAACTTAATAATAAATATAATGGCAGTTGATGTGTAAACTTAAAATTATATATATGATTCTGATAATAGGTATATTTGTATAAATTCATGACTGGTCAATTTAATCAACCAGTATTTGCCAGTAATTGCCAGTATTTGCAGGTAAATACCGCCGACCTGGAAAATACTCATATTTGCCGGCATTTTGCCAAGCATGTCTAAACTGGATCAATGCATCGGTTTTTAGTATTGATTGATTGGGACTGTTATCAGTCTTTCCAAACCAAATCTACTATCAAATACCATGTTCCATGAAAATTCATGGTGAACTGTCCAGAACTGTAAACTGGCCAGGGGTGTAGCCAGGTTTTTTCAAGTTGTAGGCCCATACAAGAGGCTGGAAACAAGTGGAGATTAAAATAGCAAAATGCACATTCCAAAGTAATTTCAAGGAAAAGTATCATAACAAAATTTTAAAGTTTGAATTTGATTTGATGCAAACTTTACTGAGCTCGGTAAGTCATGCATAAGCCATGGGTGAAACTTGGAGAAAGTCCAATTTTCCACATTTAACTGAAGTTAATTGTTGATAACGACATCAACTGTCAACGACATCAACACAGACGCCAAATACTCAATTTATTCGAACTAACGGCTTGAACCCACTACCATTCCCACCCTATCCCTGTCTTCCTTGTTTGTGGGACTTTTTGACATTTTTGTCCAACTTGTAGGCCCAGGCCTATGCATATTCTGGCAGCTAATTTATCAATTTTGGAGAAAACAGTGTCCGTCTTCAAAGCAATTTTGTTAAATTTGGACAATGATCTGATGGCAAATTTAAATGGAATTTACTACTGACCAGCATGAATTGCATTTAGATATCGTGGTCTTAATTTTGGTGATTTGAACGATTTTGACCTACTTTAATCCAGGTTGAAAATCGTTCTTGAAATGAGACGTCAGACGGTATTTGCAAGTGTGTTAAGAAAGAATAACTATGATATCACGACAGTCTTAATAATTAAACTTCCCCAAGCTCATATACAAAATAAAAAAGACACTTATCCTGAACAAAATAACAGATCTGATCTCATGATCTGTAAAATTTTTGGACGACGTCAGCTTTTTTACTTTCGCTTTTCAGAAAGTATAAATCACTGATTAAGGACGGAAACATTCCGATTACGACAACCAGTGCAGGAGTCTATGAAATTACATCAGGTCACTCTCGATCAATATAAGAGAAATGATGCAAATGGGGAAATTAAAAAGGCCTAACAAGTTTCTTTTCAAAAATCTATGAAATAGAAGAACGGTATCTTCATATCAAACTTTTCTAAAACAAAGACTAATACTCCATAAATCATGAAGAAAGCCACGAACTCGACTGTTTAAAATAAAAACAATTGGTCAGTTCAATTAATTTTGATTAACACAAATGTTAAATAATAGTCTACAAAATGGGTTTAAAGTTTGGTTTTATTACAGGTTTAGTGTCAATCCAATTTAAATTATTTTTCTGGGATTTAAGAGACGCATGGTTGCATGATAAAAATGCAATAATGCTAAATAAAAAGCTGACAGTCACAAAGTAACGAGAACTGTCTATATATTTGATAATTAAAGACGAGAATCGCAAACTAATTTTTATTATTTAATGAAATATTTACTCCGTTTTACCGCAAGTTCGACCTGTGTACAACAAGACCTGTTAGCACAGCCGAAACGGTCCTTTCATGATCTACACCATTTGATTCTAGGTATAAAGTAACTAAATGAATAAAAAAAATCAGATTCTGTTTATAACGTAGTATGGATGAACCGCCCACACATGGATTACAGCCACATTACACGTAGTAGATCTAAGTGGTATAGGTTTTTAATTAAAACTTATGTGGCTAAAATGTAATTTCTTAGAGAAAGTAAACAATAATTCGTTGTTACCAGTAAAATTGACACTGGATTGTGATAAAAATAGCCATTTGCTGATTTAAATTCAAATTGGTGTATGCCCCCGAAATTGTGACCTCTAGCTCCGCCTCTGGCAAGTATTTTTTTATACCTGTCAGGTTGATGAACTACATATTTATTCAGTAGTGTCGAGTATAAATTTGAAATATCAACAACATGCTTTTTGGTCGAATTAATTGATTGTTAATAAATGTGTTCAAAATCTTATTCAATATCTTTCGTTTATTTGAAAGATTGATTAAAATCCCCCTAGAGAACCTCATGACATACATGTGAAAAGCGTTTCCCAGAATTCATCGTGTCTGTTCCAACCAGTTTGATCAAGTTTAGGTCTATCGGACGCGAAAGTAACTTGGGCGGAATGAATTCAAAATATTGGTGAGGATTATTATTATTATTACCACTAGATTTGAAATACAAATGTACGTATTTGTGTTTAGATAGATTTGCGTCTAAGTGTATAATGTTACTGGCTTCTTCAGTGTCATATGTTTGAAACATACTGTAATAAGTTATGTTTCGATCGTATATGGCGCCGTTGTTGACTTAAAAATCACCTAGAAAGTTTACGAAAAGTTTTAATTTCACTTCTCAAAG